>JAUOBX010362907.1:0-10828 GCA_032360705.1 Eupentacta quinquesemita
CATAGCCACATTTAGAAGGCGACTTTCGTACGGTCGTGAGTACAGGAACAATATTTATTGTTTGTCAGTTCGTTACCAATTTTCTGATTATGTTTTTAATATATATAATATGATAATACAAAAGAACAATATTGCGGGCACCATGATTTGCTTATTCCCATTCAAATGACCTTCGCACTTTTCATTCGAATAATCACCTCACTATTTCCACACGTTGTACAGTAAACACATATAGGCCAATGCTGATCAGGTTGCTTCTACAAAATGTTGAAAGCACGTCATATTCTCCTAGAAAAATGTTTTGAAGTATTCTAATATTTCCACAAAATCACTGTGGTGTAAGGCTAAATATGTTTCTAATTTCAAAACCATCATATTAACCGAGAAAAATAGTCACAGTTTCAGGTGCTGCACACATTAAGTATCACATCATTCGTTCACCTTTTGAAACGTAGCACCGCGGGAATTATTCACTTTCGACAACTTGGTATGTCAATTGCCCCTGTGCTATTTGTTTCACGATGATAACTGTGTCCGAAGTTACTAAGCATAAGCAAGCTATATTTTGGTACAGCGCCCATATTTTTAATACAAGTAGGATATTAGGAAGGTAGGTATTTCAATTGCGAACTAGACAGAGCAGGTGGGTAAACTCACGTGCCTATCCCTGCATTATTTATGAGTATTGACCTCCGTTGATCGGAAACATTGCGTAAACCATGTCGATTTAAACCTCTGATAACCTTGAAATTACTTCTGTGTTGTTCTGGAACAACTACAGTTCACTTCCACCATGTTTCGTTCGAATCCGATTAAGTTGAAAAATCGCGGATACTACACACCTTAGGCCTTCTGTGAACTTGAAATGGTGTTCAAGTTGTTCAAAAATCACCATAGTCCACTTCCACCAACTTTCGTTTAGATCCAATTATGTTGGGAAATCGCGAATACTACTAACCATTGACCTTTTGTGAACTTGAAAAGATCTCCAAGTTGTTCAGATCCGACCAAGTGAGGAAAACCGCACAAACTACGCAACTTTGACATCGGTGACCTTGAGATGGCGGCCACTTTTTCTGATATTGGTGTTAATATTGGTGGGTCGCTCCACAACTCTTTTGCTTATGCTGATGACATTTCTTTGTTCGCAATTTCAGCATGTAGCCTACATACACTAAAGTTAACACTTGTGTGAGGTACAATTCTAGATGGCGATTTTATTTCTATACGGATGAATCCGAGTGTATGATAGTAGGGCGTTACCCTCTAGAGAATGAGCCTGTCTTCTATATGAATGACTCAGTTATGGAGGATGCAAACATGTTGGACATTCCTATGTTTCAATGTTTTCATTAATGAAGGTACCAGTGCGTACCATGTCATTCAGCAGGTTGCTAATTGTAGACAATCCTTTTATATTTTCTCTACCGTTGGTATATTGTACCCCAGGCTTTTCATAATGCCCAAATCTTTCCCATAGTACTTGCCAGCCAATTTCAATTTATGGAAGTGACTGTATTAGTATTAGTATTAGTATTAGGAATTGCGATGAAGTCAAAATCAATTATAATCAATGGAAGCTCAATAAACGTAGCCTTGGATTTAGCAAGCGTCCATACAATACCGTCATTTCACAGGTCCCTGGGGTTGCCAATGCGGAGGATATTATTTATAGAAATGTTTGCCCATTATTCCATAAGTCGAAGGTCCTCCTATAGGGAGTTATGTACATATAATCTGGCCTGATATGTACTTTTTTGCCAGGTTACTCATGGTTCGCTTGTGGAGACGGTTGTCGGTACCAATAGTCCACCCATGAGTCTAGTTGCTTTTCAGAATGCCCTTGAAAGAAATTTCTTAAATATATCTCATTCTGATTAACATATTCTTGGTCACCTTTTAGCAACTCCGTTTTTAATGATATTTCACATTCTTGATGGTTTTCCTCTTAAATGTAGACTTTCTTGTATATAATTTACTTATTCATTCACGTATTCATAAGAAACAAATATCCAGTTTTGGAGGTAAAATGGAATAAGTGAATCAAAATGAAATATTGTGGAAAAATGAAAATGGAAGCTACCGGGAAATATGGTTGACTGTGGAAGTGATTTGGGCATTTGAAATACAACACATTAGTTTTTTTCCCGTGTCGCTGATTACGATTGTTGTGGTAATTCCTCGATTGGATGCCAGTTCAGCTCTTTACAACCACTATATACGATTGAGTCAAAATAACAAAATTATCGCTATTACAAATACAATTATTATTGCATTCGTGGTTCTGGAGGTTACCATATCAGGGTATCTCATTCATTTATTGTAAGTCCTGTGGTTCAACCTTGGAAGGTTTCTGACGAGAAAATGAAATGGCCCCCTATGTTGTCGAGGAGCCTATATAAACGTAAAAACTGTTGACACACTTACCTTCAAGAAAATCAGATGTGGTCAGGTGTGACGTCGAATGTACTGTACTATTTTTATTTTTGGGAGCGTCAAGCGAGGTGACCAATGTAGGGCTCATGATGAACAATATTGAACAATAAGTTGAATATTAAATCCTGACTACTACTGAGCATATTTGAATAATAATTATGTTCCATATGAAACAGTAATTGATCTGGATCCAGTACAAGAACTCCTAGCCTATTAGGTTTTGATTAGTGGTTAGAAGAAATTCAAATAGCCTATATTGCCATGATGAGCGAAATATTCGTAATTTCATTATCAGGGGGTCATTATATGGAAGCTACGAACACAGCATGGGGTTGCCTATAATTGAGTTTCATTGGTCACCAGTAGAACTATCAAATGTGTCTGTTATATATATTCAACATAAGAACGATTTCGAAAGTATGCTCATAAACAGAAAATAACGGGTTGTAGTCTAATTGGCGGAAATGGCTTATCCTATATCATAGCGCGTTGTAATCATTATCAATGGACAGCACATAGAGCGTACCCGTGTTTTATAGTAGACATGTGGGCTCCGTCATGTAAAACCTATGCGGAAGTTGATGGACTGCTGGAGATGTGATGTTTCTTGGTTGCCTCATATATGGTTCTCATGTGAGGTTATCCTGGGCAAGATATCGCCATGCTGGACCACTCTCTCAATTTCCAAGAATACGCCTGAAAAGCATTGCACCCACTTGATCAATCACCGGACCTCCCCTTCACAAGGGACTAGACCTGGCCCATTAACCTGAAGTACCCGCAAAAGTGGCAGCCATTTTTGATATTCCTTTGAATGTCTCTCTGTCATGACTCCAGACGATTATATTTACATTAATTGCTAAAGGCAACATCAGAATCGTGATCAGCGATCGTATAACCCTCTGATGAGTCGTGCGATTTGTTACTGAACCTCTTCCGTAAGCTGAAATTGTACTCTGATGAGAGAATCTCTTGGCGCTCGTCAAAAATAAAAATGGTATGGTATAACCGATACCTGGATCGAATTTGACGCTTTTGGCTCCACGATAAAATGGGTTGCGATTTCATTTTCCGTTCAGGAAATCTCCCAGGGTCACTGTAAATGTATTGAATACTCTAGCGACCGAGATATGCCACCCCCCGCCCAAAAATAAACACATATGCAAAAGCACAAGAAACGAAGACCCTCTCATAATAATTGTATTTTCAATGGCGATCATTTTGTAAAATGTGTATATAAGGGCCGTAAAGAAATACAATCCCATTCAATTGATGAATTAGTGTAAAACTCATGATTAGCAATCCTCAAAATGTTGTATTATAATTATAATTCCTGAATCACTTTTTCCCGGTGGCGACCATTTTTAATTGTACACATTAGGGCGGCACCATTTGCACAAATTAACGGCGTTCCGCCAAAATAAAGATAGTATGGTATGGACAACACCTGTGCCGAGTGCGTCGACCACCCCTTAGTTTCCCAACTACATGATGTGAGGGAATACAAATACACTCATATGTTATCGAACATGAAAAATCAGGTAAGATATGCTGCGAACTCATTATCGGAATAAGGCTTCGCGGCCAACTAGGCCTGCTCCATGTTATTGTTCCTAGGCCGTGTTAAACATGGAAGTCTACTTTGTTTGGAGAATCCGTAAATTAGATCTCACAACGTTATGTATGACTTCAACGGAGATACTCGTTAATGCTTCTACAATGAGCCAAACAGTCGAGGTAGGGTTGGCAACCAACAATTGAAATATGTGAAAATGTGTTAGTCCTGTCAGGAAGTTCGGTTTGGGTGACTGCAAACTGCTTCTGATCATTGATGACAACAATTTGAATCATTGAAGGATTGTGAGCATTGGAGTCTCCAAGGAAGCGAATCCCAACAGTAGATGAAGAAGAAAGGATACGCTCAAGACAAAAAGAGAGGTGTTCAAAGAGAAAAACCACAGTCGATGAGTTGGGAGAACGATAAAGCGCACAGACACTGCTTCTACTGCCTTGCATCAACATGAGCCTTGAGAGTTGAAAGTCAGAGTCAAATATTTTAAATCCTTTCTGACGAGTAGCCTGCACATCTCAGCGCACAAAAGGACATATGAGCCTGTGAAGATATTTCATCTGAGCTGGGTTGAGTCTGAGAGTCAATTTGAAATTTGAAATTTACACTGGTGGCCGCAGTGGTGATACGTTGATTACCCTCAAACTGTTAACCACGATAGCTCGAACTATGGCGGAAGGTATTGAACACAGGATATATAAACATTTTGGAGCAGCGCCCTCATTTGAGAAAAAATTAAAACTCCGCTTCATTCGAACGGTGAGCGTCCACGCCTCGATAGAGTGAAGCAAGACTGGAGTTACAATTGGGTTTAATACGCGGAATGTGGTTTAAGCTCAGGTATTGTGACTGCCACATGTCAGTATCCAGTGACGACATGATTCCTTATACCAGCGCAGGACGACTGCTGCCCCCATATTCGCAATAAACATTTGCCTGAAATGACACCGCCGGGGTATACGAAATACTCAGTAACTCTCTCACTAATCACATGCACTGACTAACACTGACAAATGAGTGGATCCATTATCTCGTTGGAGAAGAGAGTTGCTGGGATCGATCAAGAGGAAGAAGTGCCAGTATTTCGGACACATCGTCAGAGCACAGAGAATTCAACACCACCTACTGCAAGGCAGGCTGAACGGAAGGAGGGGGAGAGGACGTCCCAGAAGGACCTGGCTGAAATACGTTGCTGAGTGGACAGGTCTCAGCATGGCAGATGTGACCCATGCAGCACAGGACAGAAGGGGGTGGCGATACATGGTCGGCCAAGCTTTGAAGAGCATGCCACCCTAAAGAAGAAAGACTAACACTGACAAAGTAGCACGAAGGGACTGGATCTAGGTCCTCACGAGCTACCCTCACGACTGTGTTCCAAAGGCATCCTCCAGAAAATCCACAAACTTGGCAAAGCAGCATTATTGCAAGGTCATGGTCAGAAACATTGACTTCACCAAAACAAACCTCAGGGTCCGTTATAATCCCTACTTCTATGTCTAAGCAGGTAGAACAGTGAATGGGGAAAAGGTTAGACTCTCCGCCAGCACACACCACACCACTCTCAGTGCCAGAATACAGAGGTGATAACAGTTGCACCAAGTACAGTGGAACACCCCGTTGATTGAATATTTTCCCGCGAACATCCCTGCACACATGGTCGTAGGTTTTGCAGAAGTCGATGTTCAAATGATTTCATACTGAACTCCCACATCCGTAGGACAAGGAGCGCCAAGATACGATACACAGTAGAATTATTCGAAGTAAAACGATACTGTCTGCAGTGCTGATGCGCAGAAAGCTGATGACGAATCGTGTTCGAGAAGATTTTAGCAAAGACTTTTCCCAGACTTATTACCCACTGTAGTTATAACAGTCCCGAGCATCACCTATTTCGTTACATATAGGGACAATTAGGCAATCATGCAGCAAATCTAGGACCACCATCCTGGGCGTCTCTGAACGCAAACCCAGGGAGGCTTCCTACAGTTTGAATGATTCAATGCCTAACGAGTTCCCTCTAGGGTAGGCATGTCGTAATTTACAGCCACATATAATTGATAGCTGATAAATATAGCTGATGGGGATGGCACCCCTGAAGCCGGGCACGTTACTGAGTTTCACTGGGAGAGATAACTCGAGGCATTCCTTGTCGTGTTACACTTTACGCCGAGCAGACCAAACAGGGTCTAATCGGTACTATACATACATGTGCCCATCAAGCTTGTTTGATAAAACAGGCAAATTGACATTCTAATGAAGGGGGGGGGGGGGGGGGTGTTCCACGAATCCAAACTGAGATCTAGTAGTTTTGTTTCAGAGCGAGAGACAATCCGGGCATATTTGAGAATCATATGACAACAGAAGAACAAGTGAGACAGCATGAAAACAAGGGAATATTTCTTCCAATTTTTCTCGCACGATATTTGGCATCGATTTTGGGCAATAGCGTCTGGGATACATAGAGTAACCCAGCACGCTAATTGGTACTGCTAGTGATAGGGTATAACAGGGAATCCTATTGGCTATATGTTTTCCAACCTAACATCCAACCGCTGCACTGTCCCTGTCCTGCCTGACTCCTGAGGTGCATTGGCGACATCAAGGGGAAGGATGGCTAATAATGTAATTTGTCTTCATCGCTACAAGCATATAAAACCAGCTGTCTCAAATCTCACCCAGGACATCATAGTGGCTATTTGTCCCCCAATTTGATACCAAAATACTGCACTTTCCCTGTTTAAAATAATGAGGTGCACAAGCGGCATCGATGAGTGGATGGCTAATAGAATGCTGATGTTTCAGTAATCCGTTGAACGAGTTTTCTTCATTGCTATATATAAGCATAATCTAATCAATGTCAAAAACTTTGGAGTGGTTTTTCATCTGCTTTGAGTATGTCTGCTCTTATCAGATCGTCTGGAAGTATGTGGATATTACCTCAAGAGAAATTTAATATTTTTGAAAACACAACTCTGTATCACTTCGTGGATTAGCGTATTTAGGTCGCAACGGTAGGGTTGGATTCAAACTTGATATTTCCAAAGTTGTGTTCATACTGTGCGGAACATACATACAATAGGTTGTTGACTCGGCAGACTTGTAGTGTGAGTACATTAACCCGAGTACGAGTATGAGTACGAGTACAAAACCCATGAGTACGAGTACGAGTACGTAACTTTTTTAGTACGAGTATGAGTACACAGGGTTTCAAAATGCCACGTACGAATAGGCCTACGTCTAATGATGTGATTCAATACAAGTTATGCGGAACATCAGTATGATTATGATTTCGAAACTACAACTTTAGCCATTATGCACTTGCAAGGAGTAGGCCTACTGCGGCCGGCGCCCATGTTGATTGTGAATGATCACCACTCTCCTTCCAACCCGCCATCTGTTTTCAACTAGTTCCCAGACGATACTGAGGCAGGGATATGATCTCAGGTCCATATACGATAATCACTGTGAACCCATATGTGCGGTCAAGTTGCTGTGTTTTGCAGGTGAAATTGCAACAATTCACCATTTCCCTCATAGTCGACTCCGGTCTACCCGAATAATCTAGTGCCCTCCCCCCTGTAACATCGCTGCATACCATATTTCAATTTCAGGATGTTCAGATCGAGCATTCAGGACCTACCGTGTTAACGCAATATTTGAACTATCACATTTTCTTTCTTCAGCTGACCTCTGACCTGACCCCTTGCCGAAAATGTGGACCATGTACTTAATATATGAGGATCAAACATATCAAGTATCAGCTTGGTATATACATCCAGGTGTAGTCGAGTTACTGTGCGAATAGGCAGACGTCACGAACGCACACTCACACTGCCACAACTGCATTGATTCCCCAACCAAATTCAAAGAATGAGAAAACGGATCTCCTCTGTTCAACTTCTCAACAGTCAACAGTCAACACACAATATCCCTGCCTGCAATTTCGAAAGCAAATTTCCTATGAATATGCAAATAATACAGTGCTATAACTGGCATGAAGTCCACCTTCCCCTCTAAATCTACCGACCACAGTTACTCATTTCTATTTGGTCATCTTATACATCGGTTACAAAATCACTCACATGACTCGTACAACGATATATTAAGGCTAATCCCGTTCCCATTTCCGACTGGGCCAAATGAATTAGCTGAAAGATCAGATGTTTATAACTTCCCCAAATGCAGCTTCACCTTGATAATTCTGATATCATGTTTGCCCTCATAGGCTCATCAATCCGCTGCTGTATCACTCTGTGGATTTACAATTACTGATATTTGCCACCAATCAATATTCAAGTTGTCGGTGAAAGTATGTGGTTATTGCTATTGTCATCACAAGAGTGTTCGATTGTGTATAGCACGCTGAGCTTTTTGCTTCAGTCCAAAACTCATTATTTGGACCATCAGCAATCTTGCTCAATCTGAAACCATAGTAATAATCGTGTTTTTCTTCTTTTTTCTAGAACGTTCTCTCTTATTCCCATAATCGATATGAAGGTCAAACATGTACATGACTATCTATGTGCTGTCACTCCCAAAATCGTCCAAGGAGAGTCTTATTGTGAGGAGTTCATTATCTGAGGAACAGTTTCAATGGAAAACCTGGTGGTCAACAGCCCTATCACTCGGCACCTGTGTTCATACATCCCTAAACTTGTTCGTTCAACTTAATACTGAGTGCTATATACGATTCATGTATTTGATGAAGGCAAGTCAATTGCTCTTGTCGATAATACACATTCACTTAGTTTGAGTGGTGTGAAGCATATGCAAAAACGGCCACATGTCATTATCCCGACAAGATAGTGTTGAACAGGGTGAATTACGGTCATGTGTCGTTCAACAGTGCCAACTACATTCATGAAGAGATTATTCCACTCATGTCACTTGTGATACAGTGAGGTAATTAATGCCTCTTTTGATCCTATATACGACGTTGTAGTGATTTCATCATTTTGCTGATGACTTTATCGTGTACTTCGCTTTCCACAGCCCCAGGAACGAAAGGATTTTGTTTATAACATCAGTTTGCCTCACAGACCAGGCATTCAAATATTTTATCGTGGTAGTAACACTATAATGTTGTGATTATGATCAGGAAACTCTCAACGTCTACCAAATAGTTCACGTACTCCATCATGATGAGTCATATCGAAGATTGGCTTGGTCTCTGGTCTCATTCAGCTAGTAGAGCCGAGTTGCAAAGGTGATTGATTATACAATAGCGTTAGTTATCTGTACCTCAATTATTTTCCCAGGCAATCGACATTCGTAAAGATCTTTGTCATAATCAAATACTAGTTTATGACGGAGTAATAATCACTCAATTCGTTTGTGGTTGTCGGGCTTATTAGTGGAGTTATCAGTTCAACTGCTATGTTTGTTACCATGCGTAATATTGGGCGCAAACCTCAGATTCAGAGGTGAGAGGTTATATTGAAGTCGCTCTGTCGGCTGTTACTCAATAAAGCTAACTTCGCCCACTATGTCTATTTGTATGACGATATCAGTTATGTTGTTTTCAGCTTAATGGCCTTGTTTGTTCCCCTGGATAACAAACAAGGAGTTGTACAAAGTTTGAGTGCAGTCGTTTTGTCGGCTTCTTGTTAAATTTGTTGAAGCGGTCGCTGATCGCTTGGTGATGTCATAATCGGGTCAATGATATAATATCTCGCACTTTATATAGCGCTCTATTAAGTCACTGACTTGTCTAGAGCGCTTCACAGATATTACCCTGATCATAGGAAATGGTACGCACCTCGACAAACCCGGAGAGTATAAGTGGCAGCAGCTAATACAGCGCCTAGTTGTACTCAATTCTCTCAAAGGTTCCCAACGTACAACGCCTTGGGTGAAATTATTGACAATGGCGTTACCCAATACACGATTGTTCTCGTTTTTTAGGCTTAAGTGGCAAAGCTGGCAAATTTTGACTTAATCAAGTTGGGGATTTCAGATGAATAATAACACATTTTCTCAGGAATTTTGTATTATTGAGCAAGTATATTAGGCATATTCAAAATAATTAGCAAAATCTCGATACACCGTAATCAGGACCAATTTTCACCTAGGCGATATTCGGTCCTGAGGGTATTCACGCTGCTATTTACGAGGTCGAACCCAATGCGTTTGCATAATAAAGGTGTGTGCCTCCGGCCTGGCAACTACATAAGATACGACAGTTATAAGTCGTTTTGAGGTCAGGGAAGACCAGGCTTTAACGTATATATTTGCCTATCAATCCGTCTATCCATCGATTTGTTTGCTTCCCCGTTCATCCGTCCAGCCGTCTATCAGTCAGTCAGCATGTTCGAATGTCCGTCCATCTCTCCATTCATCCATCCATCTATCTATTCATCTGCCTATCTATAATCCATCCATCATCCGATTGCTCCGTCATTATATCCCAGTGACACGAATATCGTCCGGGATTATTATGATTTTGAGCTGTGTCCACCACCGCCGTCGTCTTCGCGTAATAACTCTCTAACGCTCAATCCGATTGATACGAAACTTGGTTCACATGTTCAACACAATAAAATCGTGAATGGGCTGGAATGTTGACATTGCACCACGACTACTGCCTTCTATTTTGCAGGTTTTATGCTGAAATACGAATTTTGTTCTATTTACATGAAACGTATGGATGTGGAATACAGTTTGAATCGAAGAACATGAATGCAATGTTAGTGTCATCAAAGGTCGAATTTACAAATTTATGCGATTCTCTTCACCATGTCGGATCTGAACCAAACACAGTGGATGTGGTCCTGAAAAATAGCGGTAGTTCCAAGGTCATCGGATGTCAAATCGCAAGGGTGA
>JAUOBX010363018.1:0-10827 GCA_032360705.1 Eupentacta quinquesemita
AGCGGTGTCCTTCTGTGATGTCAAGTCGCAGGAACTCCTGTTACTCAGGCTGCCATCGTCTATGTCAGACAATGCCTTCACTCGTGCAGCTGCCTCTGCTGCCTCTTGTTCTGCCTTCAGTATCTCCAGTTGAGCGTTGAATTCCGCTTCTTCTTTAGCCATTTTAACAGCGGCCTTTGACTTCAGAGTAGCAATTTCCTTTGCATACCGAAGTTTCTCCTTTGCTGCCGCTGCTTCAGCTGCAGCCTTTGCTCTCAGGCTGACAATCGATGCCCTGGATGATGTCGACAGCGAGGATCGATGGGTTTTCTGGGATTTCACTGACTTTGCTTCATCTTGTAGTTTTGTCAGCATTGCAGACACTTTCGTGATTGCATCTTTGATGATTGCCACGTTGGTATTGAAGGTGGCATCATTCGACCTGTAGGACTCTATAAATTCACCCTCACTGTCTGACTGGAACAGGACGTCCAGAACTGTCCATCCATCGGTGTAATCAGTCAGACCATTGGACAATTCAGTTGCAACTTGTCGGAGTGAGGGTTCATCATTAGGCCTACTGGTTTCATCGATCGACTTGATGCTAGCCAAGGTACGTTTCCAAATAGCACCAAGGTTCTTCAACGACGTCGCGATGGAATTGCCTAATCCCTTGGGGGTCAGTTTCCTTGGTCTGACATCTGTTGACTCTGTTGGAGTCTCTGTCGTGTCCGTTAGCTCTTCCCCCGTCAATGTCGTCTTGTCTGCGTCTGCCATTTGGGTTAAGTTTTACTGTAGCGGGTGGAGACTCTTTTATAAGGAAAACGCAAGATTCGAACTAGTGGTGTTGAAGGTGTTTGAATTCTGTTTATTCATTCTTGTCGCCCTCGAACACCAACGTAAAACTTAGTTGCCCTTTTGTCGAGTTCCCACTGCTAACTTCTAATGTGTCTGAACTTCTTTCAAGTTTAAGTTCTTCTACATTGTACAACAAATGTGAATCGCTAATCTCCGATTCTTGGAGATTTAGCGTCGATATGAGAGAACCGACTGTTCTATAATTTTGGTAAAATCGGAACCTAACTAGAGGGCGCAATTTTACATCTCTACATTTACACTCCCACTCAAATTTAACCTAAATTTCCTAAACTACACAAGTACAATTACTCCCACCCGACGAGGAATAGTTCTATTCATTTTCCTGTAGGAGGACCAACTTATGGATGGGTCTCTCAACAAACACTGGTGCCTTAACTCTTTGCCCCATCTTATTCAGTTCTGAATCCGCCAGCAGTAGCTTGACCTTCCTGACGGCTCCATCCAGGCTTGGGATCGTCTCGACTACACGAGCCAGCGTCATGTTCCCCCGCAACATGCTCCCCTCCTTGAGGATGACGACATCACCGATCTCCATGTTGCGTTTGACCGTGTTCCATTTTGCTCGTGACTGCAGAGCTTGTAGGTACCCCTTCCTCCATCTTGTCCAGAACTCGTTGGCGAGGAACTGGACCTGCTTCCACCGTTTGCGGGTGTATACGTCTTGCCTCACAAACTCACCAGCTGGAGGAAGGGTTAGCTCAGATTTCGCGAAGAGCAGATGATTTGGAGTGAGTGGCTCCGGTCCGTTGGGGTCGTTGATATTTTCCACGGTCAGTGGGCGGCTGTTCACAATTGCCATGGCTTCGTAGAGGAATGTCCGTAGCGAGGATCCGTCCAATCTGGCCTGGTGTTGCTGCAGAATCGCCTCCAAGACACTCCTCACGGTACGTATCTGTCTCTCCCACACCCCGCCCATATGGCTGGATGACGGGACATTTAGGACGAATTCGCAGTGGCGATCTTCTAGGAACTTCTTGGTTCGGCTGTCCTGCATTGCAGCCAGGTTTCGGGTCAGCTCGTTCCTGGCTCCTACGAAATTGGTACCTCTGTCACAAAAGATTTGACGTATTCTGCCACGAATAGC
This sequence comes from Eupentacta quinquesemita, assembly GCA_032360705.1. Lineage (NCBI taxonomy): Eukaryota > Metazoa > Echinodermata > Holothuroidea > Dendrochirotida > Sclerodactylidae > Eupentacta > Eupentacta quinquesemita. The sequence continues at coordinate 1,943 of JAUOBX010363018.1, forward strand.
CATCACGCACCGCATGGAGTTGATGAAAGCATCGGTGGTCAGGTCGTCTAACATTTCGAGGTGAATGGCTCTTGAACTCATGCATGTTATCAGCAGTCCGTACTTCTTTATTTCCTTCCGGCCTTCCTTCGTGAGGAACGGTCCGAAGCAGTCCACTCCGCAGTATGCGAAAGGTGGCGATGGCTGGACTCTCTCCTTCGGCAAATCACTCATTCGCTGAGTATTGGTTTTCCCTCTCAATTTCCTACAGGTGATGCATCTGTGGATGTGAGTTGATACCGCAGAGCTAAGACCGATGATCCAAAACCCATTGGATCGGATAGCGTTAGTAGTCATTCCTCTTCCTTGGTGGGCCACTCTTTCGTGAAAGTGCTTCGTGAGTAAGCTCGTGATGTGGGATTTTCTTGGGATGAGGACTTGATGTTTGCTTTCTTGGCTCATATCTGAACGCCCCAGGCGTCCCCCAATCCTCAATAAGCCCTCTTGGTCGACATATGGACTCAGTTTCCACAGGTTTCCCTTTTCTCCTGGTTTACCCTGGTTGATGCATTTTATTTCATTTTGGAAGTGGTGTTGCTGCAATTGCCTCAGGATGAATTTCTCTGTCTCTTTCAGCTCCTCAACCCGTGATGTTGGGGTGGGTCTCCTTCTCTGAAGAACACGTCGTCTCAAGGCAGTTATGCCCTTCACGGCTTTTGTCCAGTCGGAGAAGTGTTCAATTCTTTGCAAGATTGGGTTTATGGGTTCTGAGGCCACAGCGCAAACGTATCCTGATTTAACTTCGGGATCATCAGGTAGTACGTCAACGTCACCAGGGATGTATTCGATCTCTCGTTGCAGGAGGAATGATGGGCCTGTGAACCAGTTGGAAGAAGCCATATCTTCGACAAATAGACCTCTAGAGGCGTGATCTGCTGGATTCGTCTCCGTTCGGACGTAGTTCCATTGGTGGGGTTCCGTGTGGTTCCTGATCTGCTGCACCCTGTTGGCGACATACACATGGAACCTCTTGGAATCGTTCCTTATGTATCCAAGGACCACTTGTGAATCTGTCCAGAAATGGTTGGTGATCTTCTCGTAATCCAATTCGTTGTTGAGTATGTTACTCACTTGTGTCGAAACTACAGCGGCTTGCAGTTCCAATCTAGGCACGGTGACTGTCTTGAGAGGGGTTACTCTTGATTTTCCCATGACTAAGGTAGAGTGCACCTCCCTTTCGCCTACGAGCCTGATGTAGGTACATTCGCCATATCCCACTGTACTTGCGTCTGAGAAGTGATGCAACTCCACTGTCTCTATTTGTCCAAAGTGCTCCGGCTTGTAACATCTGCTTAACTGTATGTTGGCGAGGGCTGGCAGCTCCGACAACCATCGTTGCCAACGTGGTCTCAATTCGTCGGACAATGGTTCGTCCCAGTCTGCTCCCTCCTTGCACATCTGTTGGAGGATCTGCTTCCCTTTCAGGGTGAATGGTGCAAGGAACCCTAGAGGGTCGAATACTGACGCCACGGTTGACAGAATGCCCCGTCTGGTCAGAGGATGGTCCTTTACCACTACTCTGAATTGGATGCTATCCAGCTCAACACACCACTGTATGCCTAGGGCCCTCTCGATTGGCAGATTCTCGGGCATCATGCTGATATCTTTGACTCTTTGGGCCTGTTCTGGTTCAGGAATTGTGGCCATCACTGCTTTACTGGAGCTGACGAACTTGTGCAGTCTCAGCGATCCGTCAGCGCAAATTGAAGTAGCATCCTTGACGATCTTGATGGCGTTACTGGGCTCATCTACACTCGTTAATCCATCATCGACGTAGAAATTCCTCTTGATGAACTTCTTCGCCTCTTGCTGGTCTGGATTTGCATACAGGTCTACGATGTGCTTCAGGCCGAAGTTGGCACATCCAGGAGAAGACCCAGCACCAAAGAGATGGACCTTCATCCTGTATGTTGATGGTTCGGCGTTGAGGTCCCCATTTGGCCACCACAGGAATCGCAGATAGTCTCTGTCTTCGGGGTTCACATGGAATTGATGAAACATCCTCTCGATGTCGCACATGATTGCGATGCCTTCCTGGCGGAATCGGCATAGAACTCCCACCAGGTTGTTTGTCAAGTCGGGTCCTGTCAACAGATGGTCATTCAGAGAGGTGTTCTGGAATTTCGCCGAACAGTCGAAGACAACTCGGATTTTCTCTGGTTTATTTGGGTGATATACCCCATGGTGCGGTATGTACCAGCAGCCTCCATCCGTTCCATCGTCCCGGGACACCTTCTCTGCATCGCCATTCCGGATTATATCTTCCATAAACTTCTTGTAGTGGAGATAATATCTATCATCGTTGGTCAGCTTCTTCTTCAGATGCTTCAGTCGATGCATTGCCATCGACTTGTTGTTTGGTAGCCTTGGTCTACTTCTGAACGGTAGGGGCATTTCGATATGGTGGTCTGCATTCACATGGATGGCCTCGCTTTGAAGATCTAGAAATCGTTGGTCTTCAACAGAGTACGGATGTCCGCTCGATTCTACCTGGTCGAAGTCTCTTTCGAGAGCCTTGATGGCATCGCCAGGTCCCAGTTCTTTCACCTTTGTTCGCATCACATATTGATGGGTCGATGCTCCTTTGTTGACGTGCTGTAATGGTGGACTCAATTCGGAAGCCACGATACGATGGCTGACTCCGATTTCATCTTCGATTTGAGTCCCCTTGCCACGGTGGGTTCCCACGATGCTCCATCCAAGTTTCGTTTCAATAGCGTATGGCAGCCTATCTCCACCGTTGATGTACTTGATGGGGGCGAGTGCCTCAGAGCAGTTGTACCCGATGAGCAGGCCAAATCCACAGTCCTGGAGTGGTGGTACCAAATGAGCTATCGGTTTCAGGTGAGAGTAGCTACTGGCAGTCTTGCTTGTCCCGATATGAGATCTGGTTGCGGGAATCGATTCTCTGGTGAACGTGTTTGGAAGGTCGATCCTTTCGTCGCCATCGAATCGTCGGACTTGTAGTGTCGTGTGTTTGTCACACCGGATGATCTTCCTTTCTGCCGTCATCGTTGTCAATCTCAATGTTGACTTGGTTGGCTTGGCTCTCAACTTACCAGCTACGTTGTTGGTTACGAAGGTGGAATCGGATTGAGTGTCGAGGAGGGCGTATGTCAATAATTCGTCGGATGGGTGGTCCTTTGAGGATACCCATACTGGTACAATCATCGATGTCATCTCACAGGTTGATACGTTGCCACACATACCAGTATCCACGGCTCTGCTGGTTGTATCCAGTAGCATCTGATGACTGTTTGTTCCCTCGCCGACAGGTCTCTCTCTGTGAAGACTGGTTGGATGGTTGAGCTTGCACCTTTCGCACGTTGCTCGACTCTGACAGTCCTTGGATCGATGGCCCTTTCTCAGGCAGCCATAGCACAGACCGTTCTTCTTGATGAATTCTTCTTTCTCTTCATTAGATCTCGAGCCGAACTTTCTACACTCAGGGAGGGAATGGTTTGGCTTCTCACAGTTAACACAGAATGCTTTTTCAGCATTTGTGGCCATGCTCCTGACGTTGGCTGCCCTGGGCTTGGTAGCACTGTCGGTCTGCTTCTTGGTATCTCTGCTAGGGCGCATCGCTGGGTCACATAGGATGTCACACTCGGTCTTCATGAAGTCGGCTAATTTGCTCAGACCGGGATATTTGCCAGTGGCTCTCTTAGATGTGACGGCAGTCCGTTTCCATCGGTTTGTGATCCAGCTTGGCAACTTCTCGAGTATGTTCGATATCTCCCTTGTGTCATTCAATATTCCCAAGGATGACATTTCTTTCATCGCCACACTGCACTGCGTAAGAAAGTCTGAGAATCTCCTGACTTCTTCGTAATCTTTCGGGTCGATCCTCGGCCAATCTGCAAGTTTGGTCCTGAGGGCTTCTGCCACCATGTATGGGCTGCCGTACCTGTCTTCCAGGACGTCCATTGCCTTCTGATAGGCAGATGGGTCCTTTAGGAGAAAGTAGCCACTGACAGCTTCTTTGGCCCCTCCACTCAGGTATCTCTTCAGATAGTGAATGCGGTCCCCTGCTAGTACTCGTCCTTCGATCAGGCAGTCAAACGAGATTTTCCAGTCGGGATACTTCAACGGATCTCCGCTGAAGACAGCTGGTTCTGGGGGCGTTATCTGTTTTAGGTTAACTGCTGTTGTCACGGCATCGGCGACAATCCGAGCTGTTTCTGCGGCAGGGCTGGGATGGTGTACAGCTGGTGTTTCTGCCTTTAGATCCTTCTTTGGAGGCTCAGGTTCTGTTTCTGCCTTTGGATCATTCTTTGGAGGCTCGGGTTCTGTTCCTGGTTCTGGTGGCATGCTTTTGAGGAACCGCTGAACATGGTCATCAGCGGTGTCCTTCTGTGATGTCAAGTCGCAGGAACTCCTGTTACTCAGGCTGCCATCGTCTATGTCAGACAATGCCTCCACTCGTGCAGCTGCCTCTGCTGCCTCTTGTTCTGCCTTCAGGATCTCCAGTTGAGCGTTAAATTTTTGGAGAAGAATTTTAAAGTATTATTCTAATTTGTGTCTACATACCAGCTCCATTCATGTCTCAATAAAATGAGGGCCTGACACTAGGGTTACCATATTGGTAGTAGTGGTTTGTGTCCTGGGGGGAGGGGAAGGGAAATGTTCCCTCTTTCATGGTTCCTAGATGCAGTGGTGCAATCTAGACCACCCTTATAGGGGCTCATGGAGGTATCTGACCTAATCGTGTATGGTTTCGCTCCCAGTCGAGTGGAACATTAACGAAGAGTGAACTGTACCACAGTGCAGATTGATGCCAGAAAATCTCCTCCGAACTTATGCAGAGAGTAGCCAATCATTATTCATGGAAATCTAACGTTGTAATGTCGTCGAAGTTGAACTTGGTGATGAGGATGGCTCTGAGGAAGTCGATGCTCAGTCAATTTCTCTCCTTGGTCTCTTTAGTCCACATCCTGTGCTTTGTCCTTGCAGAATGCCAGGAGATTGCGTAGCGGCCCACAACTATGTGTCAACTTTGAACTGTTATTATTCATTGAATCATTCACAGCGAGTCTGGTGAACAGTCTCCATCAGTAGAACTGGCAGTGTCTACCTCTGCACAGGATGATTTGCATAGACTGACTTGAGAAGAAAAAAATCACTACATGAAACAATTTCTTCCCAAACCACTTCTTCAAATCCAATTAGGTCCAGGATGAAGCCGCCATGAGAGGAAACTGAAAAGTCACACCACTGCTTCTGGACCATACCTAGCCACATCTGAACTTGATGGTAGTACTTTATGTCTTCTTTTCAGCTTGGTCCTACCCTCTTTTCCATGCAAGAATGCCAGTTTATATGGCGATTGAGCCTCTCCTGCCACTGAAAGTGGACACTTTCTCCAATAACTCTGTCCCACAACACTCGCAGCTCACAATCCCATCTGGAGTGACACCGAGGTACACTTTGTCTGGGTGAACGAACAAACCACATTCAGTGCCTTGTGCTGTAGGATGACCAAACTCTCTAGCCAACTTCACATAGTGCCTTCTGGCTGGCTCCTCCATGGTCCTCCATTTAATTCGTTTACCGCGATCCCCTTGGAAGTGAGCTAGACTCTGAGTAGTTTGCAGCTTCTTCCGGGAGAGCAGGGAGGTTGGTCAGGGTGAATGGCTGCATCTCTGGACCCTTAAGGAGATTTCTGACGGCTTCAGCTTCTGGCTCACGATCCCATTTGGAGTGGCACCAAGGTACACATTGTCTGGGTGAACAAACAAACCACATCCAGTGACTTGAGCTGTAGGATGACTGAACTCTCTAGCCAACTTCGCATAGCGCCTTCTGGCTGGCTCATCCATGGTCCTCCATTTAATTCCTTCAATGAGATCCCCTTGGAAGTGAGCTAGACTCTGAGTAGACGGTTTGCAGCTTCTCCCGGGAGAGCAGAGAAGTTAATCAGGGTGAATGGTTGCATCTCTGGACACTTGAGGATTTCTAACGGCTTCGGCTTCTGGCCCCTTCAGCCTACCGTCTGTGAACAATGTTAGAGCCTCATCCAACAGGCCATATTTTCTGGGCAAGATTTCTGAACAACATTGGTCAGCAAGGATACTGACTAATTTCCATGAAAACCGGATCCAAACTTCCGTTTCTCTCTGTCATACAACTTTTCCTCATACTTCAATTTGTCAATGAGTGATGCCTTTCTAATGTGTTAGATACAAAACTATAATAATAAAATGAAGCTTGGAGTGGGTCCCTGTTGTAATTGATCAGATTGTAGGCCACGAACTGTATTATCGAGGTTGGTCTATGTGTTATTCTATCTAGGATTATTCATCGACCACCTTGTCAATGTAAGAGTAGCTGTATGGTGATGCACTTCATCAAATATGAACAGGTTAGCAGATAATTCCCAACATGAGATACATCTATGATTTATGCAGATTAGGAATGCCTTTGACAGTTGGTGAGCAAATCACAAAAAGTATATATTTGCATGACTGATGAATCCCAGCCTTCCTAAAAAAAATTATGCACTCGTGGTGCAGAGGGAGACACCTAGAAAAAGCACCAGAATTTGTTCTCATAGAACTTCCTTTTGCTGCTGGCATCACGAAAGTCCACAGATAACTGTCCGTCTGATCATCTTCAGAGACTTTATGCATTTCATTGCCATTTCATATATCTCATACTCAGTAGCAGTATTTGTGAATAAATAGGCAGTGGCAGCCAGGAATCTCAAAACCACTGGTCAGACCAATGTGGTCTTCAGGCATTCCCAGTAAGTTTCTTCTCTTGTGTGCAGAAGTGCTGCTTTCCACTTGTACTCACGAACTGAAAATAGAAAGAACAAGGCCTCTGGCCACTTCAATATATCAGGGAATATTTTGGTGTGGTCATATTGTTGACATTGGCAATAAATGCTTGGGGGGGGGGGGGGGGGTGAAGAAGTAAAATTGAACAGATCACAGGTGCCAGAACGGAAAGGCCAATAATTGAATATAAAACTCCAGTTTACCGAATAGTCCTCCTCCAAATGAAACTTTCACCATACCGTATAATCGTTGCATTTTGATAAAAGAGGGCTTCTATCATACTATATGGTGGCTAGGGCTATTTTTGGGGCGATACTTCGGGCATAAAAAGGGAAGGTTGTTAGAGGAGGGGCTTCTATTACAGATTATACAGTATACACTTTAGACTGAATCAGTTGAAACATTTGAGTTATACTTTCGAGTTTAAACGTGAGGACTCATAGAAAAACACTAATCGCGCAACCAGGCGAGACACTTTTCGGCGATCGCCTTGTTGAAAAAAATATGTGCCACATAACTCATGAACTTAGTGTAGTGTTGAACTTTATCTTACTTTGTATCATTTAACCATCAGGTGGATGCCAGGCAACATCCAGTGACTGTGCACTTCAACAAGAGGACACCCGTAGAGGATTACACCAGTGAAGCATTCAAAAAGGTATTTCTGATCCCTTATCAAAGCCAAAGGAACCTATGTAGTGTGTGTGTATTTATGTCCGTGACGCTGGTATGTGTGTGTGTGACGCCTGGCTTGTGAACACAATAACTCGAGCCCACCTGGATGAATGAAGCTCATAGTTGGTATGTGGGCTTCCCATGAATGAGTACATGGATCCTATTTGGGGTCAGGTCAAAGGTCATCTAAGGTCACTAGAGGTCCAAATCTAATGATCCCTGTGAAGAGGATAAGTCCAGAATGCTTGGCCTGATGGAACCACAATTTGGTGTGAAGCCTATCCGTGGGAATCACAAGAAGCCCATTGTCTTTGGTCTTGGCTGTGGGTCACTTTTGGGGAGGACTTGTTGCAGTTGGTTTATGTGACAGTTGTAAGCTCATTTGATGTCTGAAATAATTTATATGACTAACAATCTAGAGTGACCAATGATTTATTTTTACAATGCTCACACAGTGTTTACTTCATTGCTAGTTTTCTTGCTAGGTGTCATCAGTGTATAGTTTAAACCATCCCTTTGCAAGCAAACCTCCTAACTTGCATTCTTGAAATTTTTACCCAGGTGATGAAGATTCACCGTACACTGCCCCCAGGTGGTATATTGGTTTTCGTCACTGGCCAGAATGAGGTCACGACCCTCTGTCGAAAACTGAGAGAGGTCTACGCCAACAGGAAGATATTACCAAATCAGCCTCAACAAGGTATGTCAGGAAGGGTTCTGGAATTGGAGGTGCAAATTTATTGATCTTAAGTATCATTTGGATTATCCAATGGTTCAAGCAGGAATTGCTCATGCTATGATTGTACTCCACCCATGAAGACCTGGTTTCAGTGAGAAGTTAGGTATTAAGTTGGTTCCAGTGCATCTGTGTTCACCTGCGATATTAACTTTAAAATGCTTGTCAAGTGACAATTCAAATTTGTCAACTGAACAGTTTGTCATATAATTCTGACTTCCATTTGAAACTCAGTTAAAATCCGTAAAGTTCAGCAGAGCATATATTCAATAACTATGTCTCTGTGGAGCATACCTGAACAATTTTTCAATGAAATTTGTGCTATACAGAGATCCAATTAGCTCAGTCGGTAAAGCTCCGGACTAATGATCAGAGGATCGAGAGTTTGTATATATGGCAGATTAGCTCTTCGCTGCATCCTCAGTAGAATCTGCGCCCATAGCAGCAGCAACTTACTTGCCAGGATTGTCAGAGAGCGTGCCTGGTTTTCGATGATCGAGGTAATATCTGTGAATCGCTTTGAGAATGTCTATGACATTGGAAAGCGCTGTATAAACATTAGATTATTTATCATTAATATATAGGAGCTGCGTGAGACCTGCAATGTTGTATGGGAGTGAGACATGGTGCTTGAGAGAAAGGGAGATGGCTATTTT
>JAUOBX010363128.1:0-17068 GCA_032360705.1 Eupentacta quinquesemita
CTAGCTGGAAAATCTAGCTGAGGAGAGGTGCGACCATCTGAGTTTGATTTCGTCAGAGGACATCGTTCTTGTGACGCTATCTACACTCTGAGTGATGCCCAGCTCCGAGCTCTACAGTCTATGCATCCACATTGGTAGACAAAGTACCAGTGTATGATGGTTTTGGATGAAGAAACATAGTGATGAGTCACAATGAACCAAACCAACCGCATGGAGCATACGCTGTTGTACGTATTGGTGTACAATATATATGTTCTCTACACTGAACTGTTTGAACATTTAGGACATGAACACTTCTGGTTATGTGATCACGCATTTTAACGGATCTTACAATAAACTTCATTCAGCAGGGGCGTGTCACGGCATTGCTCATAATTCATTATCAAGACATATAGCCATTGCATTAGTTAATTCACAATAAATGTATAAACATATGTCCGATGGGCTTCCTTCGAGCAATACCGAGTTTATTCAAAGAAACTCGCTGCCTCAAGCTCATTTCCTCAACACCCCTTCTTCTTGATCTTGATCCGGTACTTGCATGGCGACAGACTATGAGTCCAATATGGCCATGGGAGGATACACATAGATACACATATATTACCAAGATGAGCTGAAAACCCACGGAACTGAAAGAGGTCAAGAACAGTTAAATGCAGTACATGGATCAAATGGTATCCCCAAACAATATATATATGTGAAAAATAGATCTGAGGACGAGAAGACTATGTGAGAGATTGAAGCAATATTTGATCAATACATTACCTGCACAAACTGGCAAGAATAGTGTTGTTATCAGAATGGTCAAAGGTCAAAGTTCAAATAGTGTGTGTTCTTACTGTTTGAGTGTGTGTATGTGCGCCTGATTTATTGTGATTCTCTATCAGCACAGTTGATTGGGATAAGTGGTGACATCGGATTTATAAAGGCATACATCGTTGGGCTATTATGAAACATGTATAATTCAGCCAAAACATGTCCTGATCCTATTACGTGGTACAATAGCGTCTGTTGTTTAGTTTAGTTATCTTACCTCACCCACTCAAACGCACTCTCACACTGTAATCGGTCTATAAAAACATCGATGAATGACAAAATCAGATTTTCATCGATCTGCAGTGTAGCAAATTGGTAGAGCTGAACGCACAAACATCGTTCACCCTCGATCAAGATTTCTAGGGACTTCGCGCTGCTAATTGAACGCCTCCGCAAGATCGATCAGGCGGAGTTTAATAAGCATGGTTTAGTTTTCATTCCATAGATATACCGACGACGAAAGAGAGATGCGTGTCATATGATACTAGGATGCTTCCAAAGTCAGATCATCAGCACAGCAGTAGTAAAGTAGATAAGGCTACAGAGTGCAGTAGTGTTATTTAACGATATTTATAAAAGACCGGCGAAATGGACATTTTCGATTAACCAACTCCTTGTCTTATAATACCAGTGGTGAAACACGCTATGAGAAGTAGACACGGAGTCCGTGGCACTCTGGATAAGTAAACGGCCGCATGGATATATGGCAGTGTTCTGGATGAAGTTACGTGTTATAACAGGATTAGTTCGCTGATTACGTGAGTGTAATTTAACATTCCTCTGACCTGACAAGCCACTGGCTAGAAGTTATCAGGCTCATCACAGTGGAGAATACTATGTACCATATCTAAAGATTCGTGGCTAACGATTTGGATCGTAAGGATAGAACATTTTTCAACAGTGTTCGGATAGCGTACACTAGTTTCTTCCGTGGATTTCGTGAATGTTGTGTCACAAATGTTTAAATCCACACATGTTACCAGGAAATCCATTCTAATTGTTAATTCTTCGGTGAGGTTACCGCTAGTTGACTGATATCCTCACCATCAATATGCAATATATTAGTAGGATGAGGTAGTTGTACTCACATTCGTTCCTGTTCATTGCTGACGGGGTGACATGAACTTTCCGAAAATGAAAGAATTCGAGGAGAAGCTCACCTGTCGTCACGTTCATGCATATACTTAAAGCCGGAGTTTTTTTTATAGGTCATTGTCACTGTTACCAAATGTTTACCGTTATTTAAGATAGCCATCACGAGAGTATAGTATCTACTGATGGTTTAATTGACTGACCCACCCCAATGGAAAACTACACCACCTCACAAAGTTGAGAACCACTCACTATGAACGCTTCAGAGGAAACAAGGGAATCGGTCGCTGTCGAGCGCGTCGCTGTTCCGGCATTTTTCATAATATGCGCTATTATCGGGATGATAGGAAACCTGTTCGTCATCTTAGGCATCACCATTTCGACGAAGCTATGGAATTCGACTGGAATGTTAATCTTGAATCTGTCTGTGGCTGATCTGTTTGCATGTACGATTCTGCCATGGCACGTTGCGACGATGTTGAGCGAGGGCCCTAATTTCTCGTGGTTTATCTGCGACACAGTAGCAGTTATGGTTGTTGTGTGTGTTGGGTGTAGCATGTACACTCTAGCTGTCATCGGTATCAACAGAATGCTTCTACTCTCCCGGAATCCCTTGTACTTCCGTCTTTTCCATAAGAGAAAACTGCCCTACATTATTCTGATTCTGTGGGCGATACCTTTTGCTGTAACCGTATTGCCGTTGGTTTTCGGTTTGGGTCGAGTGGGTTACAACGAAAAGTACAACGTTTGCACACAGCTTAGCGAGCCGAGAGTTTACGATAAACTGTTAATGATTGGACTATGTCCGATCCCATTTTTGACGATCATGATCTGCTATTGGAGAATATATGGGCTTCTGAGGCACCACTCCAAGACGATGGTTCGAGTGAAGAATATCAATGGCCTCCAGAAAGTGAGGTACAACAACACCCTAGCATTGCCACCTGAGTAAGTACGGAATATATTATATGATTGTTCACAATGGTAGCTGCATTCGCTCGAACCGATAGTGGAAACGTAGTTGGTCACGGATAGAAAAAGCTTAGAGTTCGGATCGAGGGCGAGATGGGTAGGGTTTCCTTTCTCTCTGTATGAGAAGTTTGAATCAGATCGTCTGGTGGCCAAAATGGTATTCATAATTGTCCGCTCATGTTTTGGACGTAACAGTCACATTCGATTTTGATGTGAGTTCATTCCTGGTGTATTATAGGATAGTTAGATGCAGTCCAACCAACCGTGATTTCTTCTTGTACACAGGTACACTTCCTCATTCTTCAACATACAGCGAGTATTCAAGAAATAGCTGAATATTTGAATTTGAAGAATACATGTCAGAATAGGCCGCTGATCGAAAATCATATGATAAACTCATCCCGTACATCAGTGATTATTATAGTTGTACAAAAACGTCTACGAAACCTTTTGCGTTTCGCATACTGTTTCCTCGAGCAAATTGTACAATTAATTATCCTAACAAATCCATTGGCCTATCAAGTCATTCGGGCAATAGTTTGAATATATCAGAGCTCAATATTTGTTACGAATGAACGCCACTCACAAATATTAATAGGTCATAACTCTGCAATCAGTTCTCATGGAAACACGATAAACTCGACACTCGTTGACAATGCCTTAGTTCAATTCTCTCGATTATATTTTCTAGTCCTCATTTTGTCGATGTTCTACTAATAAATCATTCATCAAATCCCATTACCGTCATCTAGTCAATTATTATGGATGAATCCGACCTCCATCTCTTCACTTCACTTCCAGTATTCCATAACATCGGACCGGCTGCCACTCTGCCATTATTCATTATGTATGTCAATGCGGTGCTTGCTGGGATCAATAAATCTGTCGACTGCGCCATTATAGATTCCTACATATCGCGCCAGGCACAACGAACTACGCGAACTAATATTTCACTAACTGAAATATACCACGTGTTTGTTTTGTGTATTCCAAATGATATCTAAACAGCTAAATCCTCTTCTATCAAGTTAGAAAAACAGCTTCCTTGTTAATTCAAACCACCATTAGCTATGCCCATTATTTTATGACGGCGGAGTGGTTGCATTTTTGTAATCATCATACAACCACTCATGGAATACCTCGGGTGTGCTCCTTTGCATCCAACTGTTGCTATATGCACTTCCATTACACTGAGAGTCTGAGACACCGTATAATTATAATCCATACAATCCAAGTAAATACTGATACAAAGAATATTCCGATCATTGAAGTAGATGTCTTGGAAAAAGTGATTGCGTTGAAAACGTTGGGCCGCATGACTGGTACCGATTGCGATATACTGGCTATAATTATACACAAGGCACTTTTTATGGTTTAGTGAACGATTACCTGACAAAGATAATGACTGCAGTCATGGCAATGTATGCATGTGTATATATATATATATATATATGTGTGTGTCCATGTGTGTACGTGTGTGTGTGTAAAGAGGTGTGTGTGGCGCCTGACCACATGTTGACACCATTCATCGGACAGCCTGTGCGAATGAATACAATACGGGTCAAATGTTAGACTGTGGAAAAATAACAGCCTAATGTGAGTGATTTCGTCTGGCTCCTACCAGGAGCCTTGTCCAGTTTCCAGTTCAAGGTTCAAGGTCCGTATATCTGCGCAACAAATGCATGCCTAGCAAGAGGTTAGTTCCAAAACCAATGTGATCCCCGTGCTAGCTCCATTAACATTCATTACCATGTTGGTACACCATTAGTAGCAGGATATACCTGAAACGTCATGGCGTATTAGTTACTGTATGTACTACAATGGGAAATGCGAAGCTGATCTTTATTTTGGTCTAACCTAGTCCATATTAATATACAGTTGTTTCATTTTCCTAGATTAGCCATACAACTACATACAATCTTCCCTTGCACTTGAACTCTTACCCGTCTATACAAATGGCTGGTTTCTAATCCTATAAGGGGCCCCGTATGATTTATTGCCGTATCTGATTTGGTCATGTAGCCAACAGCATCCAACAGTAATGAATCTGCTGCCGAGACCTCATCAATATATATCATCAGCAGCTGTTATGTTGTTTAATCCATCACATATGACCAATCTTCTGTAAAATATTGAGAGGCTATTATTAGGCATCGTAACTTTCGGTTAATTCCGGGAATGAGACCGATCTACTACAATATATTGAACCTTAGAGACCAATATTGTTTTTTGTAATTCCCACGAAGTCCCAAGAGGAGGAAATTATTCAGATGAAATATCAGAGATGCTCACGACGAATGTGAGAAAAATACCACGTGTTGTGATCCAGCTGCCAGACGTAGTAGTTATCACGATGTTATTGCTTATAAATTACCAGCTATTGCGAAAATGTTGTTGAAGAAGTACTTGCAATCACACTAACCGACCACAGAACTGATTGGTTCGTCAGTGAGTATAACTGTAACTAATAACAAGAACACATCAATGCCGTATTTGTGATATAATGACAATTCTGACTCCATCGCATGGTCAAGGCGAATGGATGTTTCCCCCGTTTGGGGAGGGCTGGGTGAAATATGAACAATTCTTTGGAATAATCTCACCAATCAGACCAACGACAGGGGAGGCTTCCATGTCCCATACCCCCAACCGACAATACTAGTTGTCCCCTGACTGATACCATGACAAATACTATGAACACTGCTATACATTGAGTAGGCTATAGACTTCTCAGTCACGACCATTTGCACGGCAGTGTATTATTAAAGGAAAGAACATCAGTCCAAGCAAATTATACTGGAATCAGCTCCTAATTAATCTGCATGGGTTATGGGTTGATGTTTTTTTTACTGATAACTGCCGCAGGTTATTACCATAATATACTATAGTATTAGCAGGTTCAGCTTCCAGTGTTGTTAAACGAAGAGTGCTAGCCCCTAGATATGTTCTACCTGCTACGAGTGATACAACTTTTGGACCCTCCTGGAAATCTGATCAACATGGGAGGATTACGAGTGTCTGTGGTACAGCCTACCGGATGAAAGACAGGCATGTCAGTGACTATGTAGAGGGTGTTGTGGCTAATTGGGCAAGGTTATTCGTTAAGAGATGCACACATTTTCGTTTAGATATTGCCTCAACTAGGAATAACCCTGATTATGTGAGATATGAAATTATGAATATGTATGCGGAGGATCTGAACAATTATGGCCTACCTGTATTTTTGTGTTGTGTTCTTTCTCAACAAGACACAGATATATTCATCACAAAAATGTTGTCTGCAGGGTCACATATTGGAAATGAGACGTATATGATGATCTACCATATATAATAAATCGGTGTTCATGCTGTCTTCACATTCCACACGAGGATTGATAACTTGGAACAACTTGTTGTGACGGGAGCATTGTAGAATAATGGTGTAATTTTATCACCGAGGCACCTTACTTTTTAACTTCACACATAATATTTGGTTTCGCTGGCGATCTGATTGCTATAAATTGAAAAATGTCCTAGATTATGGTAACAATAATAATCAAATGTACTGCTGTGTCCAAACTAAATCAGTACGCAAGTCACTGTTGTTAAGCAACGGAACCATTCACATGGGCGTTACCGTTCATTTTGAATTATGAACAATATGATCCTACTAATTTAAGCGTAGATGGACAGCTAAAGGGAAACAATTACTTAGTTATTGTTGTAGAGAACATCTAAGTATACAGGTGCCAAACCTAATCTATGGAGGATGTGCCTAGTTCAGGTTATTGGCATTCAGTATTCTTTATCGTACAGTATTGCGTGCTGTCACAGCGGTATAACACTTATAATCGCGAATGTTTTTCATTACTTGGATTGCGATAAATTACTTGGATGTCCTACAGAGGAGCAATTTATTTCAGTCCCACGAATAACTAATGACAACCTTATAATATACCGTGCACATCACAGATATAAATCTCTATGCGACGAAGACAAAATTCAGACGAGTTCCTTCTCTTGAGTACTAATTTGACAGTGTTGCGACCACACATCATGTATTATTTCGTGGAACTCATCAAGATATTCGATCTCGTTATGCATGATAGATCACGAAATGCCGCCTCCGCATGACAAATCACATCCAGTGTGTATTCAAAACAAACCGAATCTTCATGAATGATCTCAGGCAAGCACAAAATGATTCCACGTTAGTTAGGTATTAAATTTGTCCATGTAGAACGAATGGGACACAACCGTTTTAATTGTTGATTTATTGTACGAAATCAGTTACACCACGGTTCAATCATCAATTTTAACATGGCTGAAACTACCGATAAAATAGTGAATTGATCATCTTCACGCTAGCTATGGCAATATTGTCTTAAGTTCTAATACTTGAATCAATTCTTCAATGTTTTTGAGTCTGTCGCCAGGGCGGCCCCATTGCGCAGTTTCGAGGGATTTCAGGTCAAATCTGGCCGACCTCCTAGCTGCCGTTTGCATGAACGAGGCCGGGAAATAACGGCCAAAGAATGGCGTTTGCTCTAATGGCTGAGTAAGGTAACGATCACGTTAACGAATTAGACGAGCCTGGACTAGCTATGATGTTACCCTGTTGGAACCTCGTTGAACATTGGACACATTATTTTCTGACTTGATAAAGTCAATCAAGCCCCATCGTTATTGCATCAGAAATCATTCAAATTGTAACGAGCTCTCATGTCGTGGCAATAGGCAATAGAGATCACCATGGAAAATATTATCCTACATCACATCGATGCTACAATACAGTAATATATTCAAATTCGCGATGTTAACAGTCGTTCCCTGTACTATACATCATCACTGGTGCTGGCTGCAGAGACGACAACAACTGGGTTTCCTCTGATATCCTCTAGGTTTGTGGTAAGATTCAATTTGATGTTGTACCTCATCTCGGACTCTACAATTGCCTGTGGGCAGAACACTAATGACCCGTGTTCAACGTTGTTGCTACGTACGTATAACAACATATATAGTCTAGCTATATGATGTACTTATATACAAATTGACGTAAAAATAGTCCCTGTCTGAAACACTGCTGTTTTCTTGACATCATACAGTAGTCAATAATCTAATAATATAACCAATAATATGTAGGCCTATTTATTTTTCATTCCCGTTACTATGTCAGTGTATCCAAGTCAAATTATCGGCATCGTAGACATAGCCATGCCATAGTATTTTTTGTATATATGTTATATATCATCACCAATACAGAAACCTCATGGATCAAGCATAGACGTTATATTGCTGGTATCTATAAACAGTATGATGCAAAAGGGAGCACAAAATACGAAATCATTATTATTATTATCAACTACTGATATTTTTATGGCGCTATTCCCATTTTAACAAAAATGCTCAAGGACGCTTTACAAACCCTAGAAGAATTTACAACCCCTAATATATACGGTAAGAAGATAGACAACTAAAATGGTGTTCTAGAACCTAGGACGCATAATAATTCATGAATAATTCACGAATTGTGTTTATACTGGTGTATTCTAGCGTGATAAAAATAAATTGTTTCTTGTACGTTTCACGAGACTATGTTTCTGACCAGTAATGGCTAGCATCTGCTACAGAACTATGGAGTACTATATACTAATCTATAGGATTTCAAGAAATGTGTGACTTTCATCGCGAAAGTAACCACATAGTAAACAAGAACTGCTCTTTTCGTGATAACACATCGACTCTCTGGCTCTAGCTCTAATTGAATTTTATTTTTTCGTACATTGGTCGGATAAACTTTGCTGAAGGCAAATCCGTCGAAAATGTAAACAACTGTAAACAGTAACAACTGCAAGCCTATCAACTAGTTCGTTGCTGTAGCTCGTTATTTCGAACAGACAATACACAACCGACCGACCATTCATTTCCTTTGTAGTGTTCTACGTGAATATAAGAGTTTGGCATGAGAGAATAAGTATTTCAGCTAGTATCAATATATATATACGCAAACGTTCCACAATCGCCAAGTGGGTTTGGTCTGAGGGAATCTGAACCGAGATAGAGAGTCTGTTTTGTTGGGCCAATGAAATTTCGATCACCTTGTGCTAGAGGTTTGTCATAATTATTTAGCATCAGAGATTGACAGTCATCTATTTCCTGGGAGAAACGTATGTATCACGAGATTCCTCAACTCAAGCAAATGAAATATGCATAAAGAAAAGTTGAGCCACAAATTGGGTATTGAAGTGTTACATAGTTTACCACAATCGCATGTTCGTTTACTAAATGCCTTGTCTTGAATCTCCGCGATTCACACACGTGTTTCTGTGCTACCTCAGAAAGTGAAATTGCTGGACGATGCTGAAGTGATATACGATGCTTCGTGAGGTTTCAATTCAGAAATAAGAATCAACTCGATTCTAATGAGCAATTACTCCCCCGTCTACTCAAGTCGGTTTCATTTCGAAATATTATCCTGTGGTACAAATAATGATGAGGTCAAATTACTGACATTGATGCATTTTCCTCTATATCATATTCACATCTAGGCTTATTCCACAATATGGAATTTAAATAAGCCAGGTGGCACGTTCCGCGGCTCACAGTGTTGTTGAACGAAGTGTGTCAGCACCATGCAAGCTTACAATGTGTGAACCCGCAAATTATAGAGGAATAATTCAATCCAGCGTTATTGATTCGATACTGATACAATAAACCCACCATGGTCTTTTATTATTGAATCATTTCAATTCAATTTCGTAGATATATCAACTGGAATCCTTCTACTTTTTCAATTTTTAATAACCAATAGTGTACTGTTCTCTCTATACAAGACAAAGAGAGATAGTGTAGCACGGTTCCGTTATTGCATAATTGCCTACTCCTAATCAAAATATCCCGCGCGTAAATGTATTCATTGCTATAGGCTGTTCATATTAATCCAATCAACCGAGCCTAGTTTTCACACCAATACCATGTCGCAAAAAATAAAGCTTTCTTTATTACCTAGCCGAAATGCGCTTATTATGGCAAATCGAACGTGACTGAGAATTGCGTGCCGCTTACTGAGATTTGTAGAGTAGACGGCAAAGTCAAAATAGCTTAGAACGATGGGGTATTAGTATTGATATTTTTTTATTCGATTTCAACAGTTAATACAATTTGATTGAAAGAGTGGTTACCGAAGGGCAATTCAATCCGCACCAATTTTCCATAATACGATCGTTGCTCAATTTTTGCCAAGTAAATGAGCCATGATGATATACTTATTCCACGCGTGTGTAAAATGGCTTCAATTAGAGTGTGACTATTCAGTAGGATCGAATTCGTAAATGATCATGAATCACCCGGTGACATCTTCACCAAGAACTCACCCGAAGGACACGTTTAACACTACTGTACATATTATTATAACCCGAAATATATGATGTCCTGTCAGTTTGAATTTAGTAACAAAAATAAGTCAAACTGGTGTTGATAACAAATTACAACCCTGTTTCTTTTCAGTAGTTCTTGTTTTGAGACGATTCTCCACATGACTCCCACTTTGAATCGTCAGTGTCTTCAGGCATATGTGAGAATCTTTAATAAAGTATAGAAAGGTAATTCTCCACACTTCTGTTATCACATTACCATATCCTAATGTTACCAGCTCTAAATCATCTACAACTTACATCCAGATGATATATCTTGTATTTCTTCAGGGCACGTCTCAGAGTACTCCAACATCTGATTTAAATCCATGAGGAGATATCATCAGCATCGTTGGATTATTTTAAAAGCATCAATCTGACGCCGACAAGTCTGATTCCATATTTTGAAGCATCATTATCTACTTCAATGTTTGATTCAGGGGTATTCCACGAGAGCAATATCATCACTGCAGTGAACTAGGTTGCAGTTATCTGAGTTGAAATTATCATATCATTTTTTGGTGGCACTTTTTGTGGTACATCTTAATTTACCGCAATAGTGCAGTCACATCCACGGTGATGCAATATCAGCTTTAATAGTTGCATTATAGAATACTGATGCGTCAGTTCCATGTCAATATTTACAATCACTTAATTACGCTTGTCGATTCGAACGCATCTAACACAAGGCAGGTTACTATTCTTTACATATTTTTTCCCCTTAACCAACATTGATCCAATCTCTCATAAGCAGCATCAGAAAGGAGCAATAACAACGATTACATTCACATATGACAAAATATCAATACTAAAGACAGAATAATACATGCAAATACTTGAAATGCAGAGTATAATGAATGCAACGGGAAATGGCCGCGAGACTCTTCTTGTTAATGCTTCAGACATATTATAATACATTTCAACTTGTAACGTATCACTTCCTCAAAGAAAAGAGTTGAATTTAACTCTGGTTGGAACTGATCACCTTGTGTTTAACATGCGCCAGTAATGCATTTTGACTGCTTTACGTGGCTCACGAAGAGAGAGAGATTGCAATTATACAGCAGAAACATTTCAAGAAGTCAATTTTGCAGATAGGTTCGCGACAAACACTACGTCATTTTAAAGTGAACCCCATGATGTGTGCATCATACAGAACAAAGGAAGATATCATCATTGTGATCGTATATTCAACACGCGATAGTGATTATACACCAATAATTATGCAACCAAAATGCAAAGTCCGTGCGTACGCATTACTTTTGCTGATACTATTATTACAAGCCACTACTCACTCGGCCGAGCTTGATTCTACAGCCTATTGTACAGTGGAAAACTTACTACTGATATCGCTATACACCTATAATTATGTAATCTTGAGACATTGGGAGACACTGTCTAGAGGGCGTGTCGTGACGGATATTGTCATTTCACGGAAGCTGAGGTACACAGAGAGCAACGGAGTCTACCAACATTTGTATATTATGGTAAGAAATAATTTAAAAGCGACTGATGATTTGTTTTAATTTAGTGGGTGCCTGAGTGAAGTCGTGAATCCTGATTCAATCAATTGATTTCCCACATTAGTGTACGTGCGTGTCAGATGGCATCTGTGAATATACTCGATGTTTGAATAGTGGAATAATGTATACGATCTGTTGCATAAGCGTCGCTCAACAATATCCCAAACGCTATCAATTTAGTGTAACTAATTATAGTTCCAGATTGTGACTGTTGAATAACATTGTGATTTTGTTATCGGATCTGTTAACGTGCGTGCCAGATGACATATATGGTAGGAAAGTATGATAATTATGCAATTTGTTGCTCAAGCGTCACCCAACGAGTTATTATCCCAAACGTTAACAAATTATCGATAACTCAGTTTCGTGACTGTCAAATGCCATTTTAATATTCACAAGTCGATATTTATACTAACAATATATTTTGAGAATACACAGTACTACCAACATGACTTTCGATTTGAAATCTTGGAAATAACTAATGTTATTGTATCCGCGTGCCAAATAACATCTTTAATCAGAAATAATGTTCAGTAGGATGAGTGTCTAACAGCAGGACATGTTTGCGTATTCCTTGCTCATTCCTCGCGATGAACCCTTGCCTTCACTCACATTGTATAGTAATCATCATCAAATAGATGTGTGGATCACAGTGACGAGTGACGAAATTGCCATGATCCCAGCAAACATTGTCGCCGTTAGCAACGGTTATATGAATATGAATCCGTATAATAAACTACAAATACGAACCGCAATGCATGATGTCGCTGTTACCAGAACTGAAGTACTATTGGCAGATAAGATATGCAGTACATACGTTATTAATGAATTTTATGATTAGTCATATAAGCGACAGTACCGGTATTGTTTGCCTAGTTCAAACATATTATACACTGTGACCTCCATAGAAAGGTACAATCAGCCAATGTTATTTATCAAATCGAACATCCTGGGGTTATTCTGTACAGTAGTAATCCCTCATATAGTTCTATATGTTTGCAATTATGTGCAAGCTGCCCAATGATGATTCTAACTATCATGACAAAAATGTATTCACAGATCCTAGTTTTATTTCCTAATGACAAGTTATACAGCAAGTGTCCCCGATCCGTTATCACATACCATATATTCACGTTGTTTGTTATTGAGACTGAATGAAAGAGCACTTAGGAATGAACATATTTGTTTATATACATCTTCATTAACAAATGTTTTCGAAGATTCTCATATCCATCTATCCAAGTTATTAACTACAAATTAGCGGAAATATAGCATTATAATTCATCGATAACAGTAAGTAGAAATGACTGACCTACATACATTATGTGGCTAATATGCTCACCATGTAGATTATTAAGACTACGAATAAGCACAATCTCGTCCAGACATGTATACACTGAATAAATAATCAAATATTCTCACAACAATTAGCTTCGTTGTACCAGCGTTACTTACCATGTTCACACGTTTTCGATGACTTTTAATGTTTGCACAGTCCTGATGTTGCGTTCCTCCGATCTCGTTTATACCGTATATACCGGGTAGAGCGGACAAAAATCGAGTGCTGAAACCGTGTACGGTTTGTGTTTGCCCTATCTGGTATATACGGTATATACGAGATCGAAAGAACGCAGCATGAGTACATGATGACACACGAGGAATATGGAGACGGAGAATTAACGTAATGTTATATTGACGATTCATCCCAAACTCGTTACACATGTCGGCGTTAAACAAATCTCAAGTCGACCACACATCACTATCAACTTGTTTTCAGTTGTCGCTAAACGGGACATGGAACATGGCGATGCAGGTCTGATCACACGAAAAAACAATTGGGGTCTAGGTTGTCATACAGACTTCTGTATTCAATTTATTTCTTCGAATTCAGGTATTATACTCGTCCATGGGGCACACCTGAAACACAATCGTTCAAAATAACAAAATAAAACTGGTGGTATATAGTCGTGTGAAGATTCCCCCTGTCAAACAACAGTATGTCTTCTTCCATATGTTATACTGACGTCAATATGTTTTTGGTCTTCATCTCGATCTCATCCATGGCCTGTTCGCCGTATTTCTGTTAATAAGTAAACAGGCATAATATACAGTTTAACTATATATTCTAGCTATATAGTATGGACAAAAAACAATTTACCATGAAACAGGTCTCAGAATCACTGCTGTCTCAATTACATCAGACAGACAACAGTCTTCGAAGAGCGTAACCTATATCAGTATATGGTAACTAATGCTCATCACAAAATCACTTTGTGCATATTAGTGTATACAAGTGGAACAAAAAAGTTATTGGTATCATATACAAACCAGAGTATTATTGGCAAGACAGGAAAACACTTGATTGACACATAAAATGGTGATATATTTTTCAATTCAGCCAAGGAATATATCATCATGACAACGTTTTAAGGAGCTTATTACATGATAATTTATTCATCGCGATATGCTGACGTGACAGCCCCAGAACACCAATCACAGTTCTTTTGACATTGAGGCAGTGGTGTGCAACATTTTTGGGTATACGACATGGCGTGAATATGGGTAATATAGGAATGTGTTCGTGGATATCAAGTGATTTATTGTCACACTGTACCAAACGAATATGTATGTCAAATTCAACTATTAATTCTTCACATAAATACTCTGAACAATACCCGTTACAGTCAGATATGTTACTGCTGCTCAACAAAGAAGAAACATTTCACAGCAGTTTCATCTGATATCATCAGTAGAAATACGTTATACTGAAACAAATTCGTGAAAATAACATGCAGCAGGAAATAACTGATACGAAAATGCATAGAGAATTGTGTTCATCTAATGTGTTTTTCCCGGTCATGGCAAGCTGCTAGCAATTTTATGGTATACCAAACTTACAAACTAAAGATTTCTGGCTGATGGAGGAATAATTGTAATATTCTGTTACTAAACAGACAATCGTCACCAAAGACGTGTTTGTAGAAAATCTAATCATCCATGAACAATAGTGACTGTTATCTTATGAAATAATTAGATGTTGTCTTCTCTCGTTTCATAACAAACAATTGACCCTATACTTCCTGATGTACCATAAAAACTACGGACCTCTTCCCTGTCCCACCCAATGCTCGAAACTGGAGTAGTTGCCCGATAATTGCGCCGAGGGGTTATGGGGCACAAGGGCCTGATATCTTATATTGAATGTTCAGCTATGAGAGCGCCCTCAAGAGAGTGACTGGTCATTGTAGCGCGTAATTCTTCATGATGTTTCATTTCAGCTGGACGTATTTTTTTCTGAAAATAGTTGTACTATATAGAGTCGACCTTTTGGGACAATTGCCCCTCGATTGATCACGACAGTTGTTCAAATCGGGGAAATGATACTCCCAGCTCATACTGCAATAGCTAGAGTATTGAATAATACTGCTGAGACAATGTATTTCAATCTTTCTCAATTAGAGTTGGTCATGGTTGAAGCTGGTAATGGTTCCAAATTGCCTATTTCGTCGGAAAACTATGTCTCCTGAAGAGCTTCCTCAAGATAAACGCATAAACGAAGGTCAAATTATAAATTGAGCATTGAGGGTCGCTTGTTCCATCTCAACCGTCTGTTTGTCTGTCGATTGCAGTGGCTTTAATGTCCGTGATCTGGACAAGTAGTTTTTGAGCAACCTCAGATAGTGAAAAGGTTAGACGGGTGCTGTGGTGATATACGACGAACAGTGGATATCAATTTGGAAACGGAAATAAGTCAAACCGGTTCTCATAAGCAATTACTGCCCTGTTCATTGGTGTCGTTTCTCACCAAAAATTATCGCAGGGCACCAATGGTAAGTCATTCATGTATCTACGAATATGCGAGGGTCTGGATAACGAGTTAGCACATACTACGCCGGTAATATACGGATTGCAAATCCTGAATTAGAGAATGAAAGCATGAAACGAAATTTATTGGTTCTACAAAGACGCGTCATCAACCCACACCAATTTGAGTACACAGTAAAATATACTTTAGTTTTCCTCTCATAACCATGGTTACATGCCGTTGATGAGTCCAATCCAGATTAAAGATTAAAATACTAAGAACAGAGCATTTTCCTCACTATCCAATTCACTGGTAGGCCTTTTCTCATAGAAAGGCAATACCATCGTTGTTATTCCGATCACAATGACGCCGGGCTATTAAAATATGTATGAGCCAGATGGTATCTTCTGCGGCTCACCCACATTTTCCTCATAACTACTCCGATCAACGGAGAGATAATATCACCATGGACATCACGACATCCAAATGAAACTCTGCGATTTGACTACATCTTACATGAACTAATACAGCTATTATCCGTACATGTTATATCGATCAATCCGAAATATGTGAGTATAACTTTCTGGTTGGAACTTTGGAAGTGATTGCCCTGATTGAATATGTACCAGGAATGAACTCGAATGGTGGCTGCCGAAGTCGCAATGATTATTATAAATTACAAAGGCAGTTTTCAATCCAACATTATTCATTTGATATGGATACAATTATTAAAACATTCCAAAGATATCCTGTAGATATATCTACTGAAAACATTTTGCTTTTTCACATTTTATCAGCTTATGTTATACTTTCCTCATTGTATAAGACGAAGAGAGAAAATTGTTGAATGTTCAACCATCACCTAAAAAGCATGAATGAAATATTCCGTGGGCAAAAATGCCATAGGCTGTTGATATCCACTCAACCAACAATGAATTCCCCACCAATGCCACGGCGCAAAATTATAGTTTGATTCATTCCTTGCCAAAATGCACACAGTTCTTACTAATGGGAAATCGAAGTTATTCAGCGATAATAAACCTTGATCAGTACGGAACGTGACTGAGAATTGTGTGCCGTTCGTTGAGTTATGTACAGTGGAGGACGAGGTATAAATAGATTGGAACAGTCGATTATAAGTATTGAATTAATTAAATGAATGATTAGGGTACAAGGTACAAGAGATGAACATTTGATAGCATATGTACCTACCAAAGGGCGTCGGCTATATTCCGACTAAAAATGTATACGACCGTTCTCTAATCTTGTCGTTAAAATAAATGAGCCATGATTGTTAGACAGTGTCTAACGAAATATATCATCTATATTCAATTATATATATTATATATGTCATCCGTCGAGCTGACGAAGGCTCCAGGGGAGCAGAAAATGTCTCCTTCCAAGGAAGAGACAATATACTTTAGAACTCCATAAGTCAACAATGGTCGTCTTGACTATACTTTTCATTA
>JAUOBX010363129.1:0-10827 GCA_032360705.1 Eupentacta quinquesemita
TCTACCTGTGTTCAATGATAATCACTCCGGATCTTTTTTGTTTTTTTTAATTCAATTATTGTGAGCATGATACAGTTGTTGGCGTTGTTTACCGTCCACCGAACTCCAGTGTTAATGATTTTGTTAGTACATTAGACGACATCCTCTCCAGAGTTGGTTCCTGGAAGTGCTTTATTCTGAGTGACTTCAATATCGATCTGCTTATAAGAAATATCCACGTTAATGATCTACTCGACAGTTTGCATCTACATAGCTTTTACCATGTTATCCATCAGCCTACGAGAATCACAGAGCACTCAAACACATTAATAGACAATATTTCCACAAATGTCGTTAATCCTTCTTCTGCTGGTGTAATTATCAATGATCCATCTGATCATTATCCTATTTTCTTATTAATGGATATAGTTATTGCTTCGTCACATGGTGGACAGCCTGGACAATCACATCACCAGTTGACCCAGGAGCGTATTTCCTATTTTGAACAAGATTTGTTAAACGTCACTTGGGAGACTGTTATCAGTGATAAGTTTGTCGTATTGTTCAATGTTTATTATAATCGTCATTTCCCTCTAACAGCAAGAACGAGTTTTTCGAAGATTGGGAAAAAATGGTGTACTCGGGGTATCTCAAATGTTTGTCACACGAATAGTAGACTTTTTGATTCCTCGCCGGTAAAAGGAATCTGTGGAGTCATGCAATTGTGTGTGTGTGTGCGTGCGTACGTGTGTGTGTGTGTGTGTGCGCGCGCATGTGTGTGTATGACACTTCGTGTGTGTACGATATTCGCATGTGACAAGTTAAAATTGGGTACATAGGTTACATACATGGAGAGGAGGATCCCTATTGTTTCTAGTGTCAGGTCAGGGTCAAAATGCTTGCTTGAATGCAACAAAGAGTTTCTGAACCTGAAAGCAAAAGACACATTGAAGAAAATAAATTATGTTTTGGATGGCAATAATAAGAGAGACATTCTCATGTGCCTATGTTCCTTCGTCCTACGGATGAACATGGAATTGTAAAGTGTATAAAAAGTCTCAATAATGTTAGTCCAGGGTATGACAGTATCCACTGTAGGGTAGTTGAAGCAGTTAGTTTAGATTTAAGCTCGTCCTTTGACTCAACATTCCTTCAACATGATGCCCGACGCTTTGAAAATTGCTGGTGTTGTTCCTCTATACAAGGGGGAAGTTAGGAAGCAGGAAGAAAATTACAGGGCGGTTCCAGTGTTACCAGTTTTTTTCTCTAAAAATCATCGAGAGATTAGTTTATACTCGTTTGTTGAATTTCCTGCGACGTCGTAGTATAATTTCAGATGACCAGTATGGCTACTTACCAGGCAGGTCTTCTCAACATGGTAATATGAATTTTATTTAAAAGATTGCTGCTTCGTTTGAATGAAGCTACTAAGCTCGTGGTGTATTCTTAGATATTTCCAAGGCATTCGAGACTCTCGATCACAATATACTCATCCATAAATTGAATCATTATGGCGTAAGAGGAATTTCCTCAGTCTGGTTTGCCAACTACCTTTCTAGCAGGAAGCCATATGTAGAAATAAATGATACGACTTCCGTTGTTAATCCCATCACTACTGGTGTTCTTCAGGGCTCTGTACTTGGCCCTCTATAATTTCAAATTATATCAATTATATTCACCTGGTTAGCAGACACTTGAAATTTACCCTTTATGCAGACGATAGTTTTCTTTTAAGAAAGTAATAGTTTACCGTCTCTAATTAATGTAGCCAACTGGTTCAGAGCCAATCAGTTGCACTTGAATGCCTCCGTCTTTTTATACTTATCATTTTTATTTCATCCAGCTCGGAGAAATGAAATCCCTGCTCCTTCGCATGGTATCACTATTGATAAAAATGTTGAGCCCTTCTCAAAATCTACATTTTTCTGTGGCTGTCTATTGATTGTGATTCAACTTGGTCACACCTACCAACTAATGGTTGTAGTGTACTCGCCAAGTTATTCGGCATTATCTATTGGTTGAAAACCGTTCTTCCTCGGCATATTCTAATGAAAATATATAATTGTCTTGTTCTGCCTGCGATAAGTTACTGTGTCCCAGTATGTGGGTACACAGCAGATATTTACACCAATAGGTTATACATTATTCAGAGAGGAATTGTTCGCCATAATTATTGCAAATGACCATTATTTAGCGCCATCAGAACCAATTTTAAAGAGCTCCATGTCTTGAGATTTCCGTGTATTGTACTTGTACTTTACTGCCATTTTCATGTTTCAGGTACATCACAATTCTGTACCCAATTCGATTATCAAATTGTTCAGTAGAAATATTTCTCGTTTCAATACCAGACACTATTCCGACTTCGTGACTCCGTATCGTAGATTGCGATAATCCCAACGAACTATTAGTTACATGCAGGCCCTGCTCTATGAAATACTCTCCCAAACGATCCATATCTATGAAGACTGAACCTTCTTCTTTGCTACGCTTTAAGCGGAATTAAAAAAAATCTGAATCTGTAGAACATAATTACCTGTATGGAAACGGGGAGAGTAGTGTAGTCAGAAGTTTTGATGAAGTTATCCCAGTTTTTGTTATGTGTTTTGTCCGGGGGTTTGCGTAACCACAAGCTTTTAGTAGTTTCATCGCCACCCCGCCCCCGCCCCCTAATCTTATCAATCCCGTGTCGTGTTTTTGTGATTTTCATTTTTTCTTGTTTGTATGATATGTCACTATTCATGTTCAATATGTTTCTATAAATAAGATTGAAATAAAGTTGATTCAAATCGAAATGTGTTAGTATTTACATGTTTTTGTGTCTTTGTAAAGCGCCTTGATACTTTGGTGATTAGGCGCTCTATGAGCACCGAGTTTTAGTTTATTTATTATTCATTGTTATGTCCTCCCTGACCATTCATCTCAATACTAAGCCTAACCAGTTACCAAGTCATAGATGTACATTTCCCCTGTTTGTTGTGTTGTCACCAGCAGCTTCTCTTTGCCATCGATGAAGGTTGTGGTTAGAGCTATTGCATCATTGTCCACCGGTTTTGTCATCAGTAACCGATAACTGTCTGGGCTGTACTGGGTGACGACGCACTTGCACCTGGTGTCAATCAATGCCTCCCACAGAATGTAGATAAACTCCTTACTATCTGTGCAAACTCTGAGAGGATACCAGCCACCTTCCCCGAGGGTAGGCTTGGTGAATCGGTGGACTATCTCAGTGTTCAGTTTGTCCACGGATACGATATACCCAGCTTCCCCATCACAATCACATACTAGCAAGTGACCTCGGTGAAAAGTAATATCTCTTGCCCAGCAAATGTCTCCAGGTAAGTCAATGGTGTGTTTATATTTCAACTGATCATTTAATACCATCATCTCTCTACTGATTTTTGGTCTTCTATTGTAACTACCAATGTAAACATCTTTGTTTGCTGGGTCGCCAGTTACGCAACTTATTAATAACTTCTTTTCTCTCCAGTCATTTGTGATATCGCGTCCGAGCGTCGAATTAGTAGAACCATCACGGGAATTTGAAGTTTCCGTCAAAGATCCATTGTGGAAATGACAGATGGACACTCTGTTGAAAGTACATGCGTTTACCAAAAGTTGCTTAGAAAGGGCGGAGCTGTAACACATCGAATGGGGAATGCCTTCGTCAATGTTCTCCATCGACTTCTGCCACAGATGTTTCCCGTTTGGGTCTACAGCAGTGATGAATGCATGTGTACTGGAAGCTTGACCTGATATGACAACACAACCACGCGCGTCAGCGGCAGTTGTCCTCACGAATCCGTCTTCATGTTTGATTTCATCAATTTCTACTACAGCTTCTGGGTTCTCGGCGATTGTGACCTTATCAACTATCGGAGGTAATTCGTGCGGATCGAACGCCAAGATTGTGTCCAGCTTCAACAATTCTTTCTTGACTTCTTCTTCCAATAGACCGCTGGCTGAAGTGACATCGGGTAGACATTGGCTGTCTGTCCAGTCGTCCTCCGTAGCAAGGATACTGGAAACAGTTGACGTGAAGTTGTCGAGCCGTTTTATTCTACCCTCAGCTTCATTTGAAGTATCTGCTAGTTCTTCTGCTGTTCGTTCACCATGTGTATCGATTAACTTCCTGTTATCTCTGGCAGCCTGATCTAGAAGCGCCAACTTCTCTTCCAGATTTGCTCTCCTCTTCCCGAATATATGTTCTCGTTCCTCATGATAGGATCTACACTTACCCTTCACCTCATCCTCCAGCTCGTCGAACTTTTTGTTGATCTTCTTTGCTGCTGCTTCAAGCTCGAATGATCGTTCCTTCCGTAGTTCAGTCAGTTCCTCCGTTTCTTTCTCTCCGATCTTGGCTTTGCTTTCCGCAAGCAGATCATCCGTCTTCTTCAGCATGTTTCTTATTTGCTCTAGCTTCTCTTGATACTGTGACTGTATGTTCTGTTTCTCTTCCAAGAGGCTGCTCTCTAGCCGTTTCTTTGCCTCTTCCAGTCGCGCAGGCAGATTGTAGACATTTTCTCTGTATTGATCTACCCTACCGACGATTCTTCGTATTTTCGCCCTTTCTTTCCTCGCTGTTTGCTTGACGTCGCTTATTTGATGGCCCTTGTGCTCTCCGTGGTGGCCGCACACCATACAGATCGGGAGATTGTTACATGTCTCACAGCAAACTTCAGCCTGCTTCTCGGTGTGGACATGGCATCTTGGAGATATTTTCAGCGAGGCTAGTTTCTGCAAACTCAACTTCTTGTCGATGATGTCTGCAAGGAGCATGACGTGATCCTTGTGGTCTTGGAAGATATCATTATCGAGATGAAACTGGTACCATTGATCACACAGGAACCCCTTGCACTGGAAGCAGTAAGCGATTACCGTTTCCTTCTTTTTGCATCTCTTGCATGTCTGGGACTCCTAAAATTTCACCGACTTCTGCAGAGCGATGAACTCAAGCATATTTTGGACGTGAACATCCGTCCTGAAGCCATCCACACCAATCTCTGGGATGATGCAGGCCGTTTTGCACATTGGACAGTCAAATTCGCCATGATGCCGCCCAACGATCGGAGCCAAGCAAGGTCTACAATACCTGTGGAGACATGGGAGCAGTTTCGGGTCTTTCAAATTATCCAAGCAAATCGGACAGATGAAGTAGTTTTCCTCCATCTCCTCCCATGGTGATGAGGACGCAATCTTGAATACGCCGCTAAATCTGTCGAAATAAATGGATGATAGTATGTGATAATGCTGTGACCTTCGATGGTTGATGTTTCTACATGGAAATTAGACCTTGACCCCAGACGACATTTGGGCTAACTCAAATTCAATATGGATCATGCAGTCTTGATGGCCAACCAACACGTCAAGTATCAGGACTCTGAACCATAACGTTTAATAGTTATCGCGTTCCTATTGTATTCAGTCGTTGGATCATGTACTTAATATGGCCAACGTACATTGTCAAGTATTAATACCACACATCTGCGATCACTAGCTCATATACTCACGAGTTATTCATACTTTAACCTCTTCTGACTTGATCCGAAAGTAAGTAAGGCCTACTCTTCATGGCCAATCTACTATTTGCATCATTGCATTAACTACTTATCGTGTTTAGAAGATTTCAAACTTCAATCTCTGTTGACCCCCATATTACCTATTCCTAATGATCTATCCGCATATGCGTTCAACAGTTATCGTGTTTCACAATATATTCAGACTTTTACCTATGTTGACCTCAGATAACCTTTGACCTGACCAGGCATGGATAGTGAGCATATACGGGAAATGGCCAATAGACACTGCCGGGAAGAAGACTGTACTTTTGCGTTTACCAGTGATTATATGTGAATGTTTTCCGAGTTTGACCTCTGTGGACCTCAGACGATCGTTGGCCTGACTAGAAATCGACATGGGTCATGCACTCTGTATGACCAACCTACATGCCAAATATGGAGACACTGCACATGTGCCTATACTCATTATCGTGTTTGCAGATTCCAATCCATACTTTCACCTCTGTCGACTCCAGAGGACATGTGACTTGATCTAGAATAGAACTGGATCATGCACTCAATATACATTGCAGAGTATGATGCGTTGACTAGTTGATGTATCCACAAGGCATATACCATTTATACAAGGATTAATGTACTCCATATGGCCAACCTACACACCGATCACTCCATATGTTTGTGATCCATAGTTGTAGTGGTTACAGACAGGCAAGAGAGCGAGATAACAGTGAACATTACCTGACAAGTTTACATTAATAATTGCCTGTCAAATGTTGCATTTATTCGTATGTTAAGAAAATTAAAAGTCGGCCAAATGTTATCGGGAAGTGGAATAAAAATTCCCCACACATTCAGTAAAAACATCTGTCCGGGAAGTGAGGATACAATAATTAAACTAGGTAATGGGATCACCAATTGTTATTTAATCTCTGCGAAGCGTGCAAGTGTCTGGGTATGTTATGGCTTTGGGTGTGTAGCCGCCGCCGGAAACTTTATGCGTTAGTGCAATAACTCTCTAAAGGTCAGGTCACACTACGATTTCGTATAGTGCAACTATCCGATTTTTGGCTTACGAATGCCAGTCTCGTCTCATTATGGCGGATATACCCAGCGACAATGATGAATTACCTGATTCGTTATGTGTGTAACCAATTCGATGTGGAATCGCCCATTCCCAACTCGAGATATTCACCCAGCTCCTATTTATCGGAGAGCTATCCGATTTATAGTTCAATTTTATCCCCCGTTTTCCGATATGTCGTCACATTAGAATGGAGCTGGTTAGCTAAGGGTTTTCAGGCTAAGGAAAGGTATGTAGGTGTTGTATCAGCTTGTATGAACCTTATTACCGCATTCCTCGGTAGTCGGCCTTAAATTCGTGTAGCAATCCGATAAAAATATCGTTATAATGTGACCGGACCTTTACGCTTTGCCGAATCCATTTGAAACTTGGTACACTTCTTAATCTTGGATGAATTTGAAAGTGGGCATTACTACATGACTGTTGCTCTCTATTTTGCAGGTTGTGTGCGGCGGAAACTATAATTGTTAGCGTGATAGATTCATTTGAAACTTGGTATACATGTCCGCCCGAATGAAATCTCGAATGGGTTCGAAAGTCGATGTTGCTACACGTCTGCTGACCTCTATTTTGCAGGTTTCTTGCGAAAATATCTCAAGTACATCCGCTTCACACGAAACTTGGTGGGTGTAAACTATAGACGGTCATGAAAACCAGAGCTCAAGTTTGTGTAATTTATGCGATTTTTCTGACTTTGTTGGATTTGAACAAAACTTGATGGATGTGGACTATAGGTGGTCCCAAAAATATATATAGTCATATAAGCGATTTTCCTAAGCTCGTCGGATTAAATAAAGATTGGTGGGTATGGACTTTAGTTGGTGCTGAACATCATGAGGGAATTTCAAGGTTATCTGAGGTCAACCAGACATGGTTTGTCTCATCATCGAAAGTCAATATTCAAAATTATTCCGGATATACACGCGGGCGGTTCACCACCTGCACATGTCTAGTTTGAAAAAGGATTTTACGGTACATAATCCGGATTATACTTTCTGTAAGAATAATGAGGAATCAATAGAATAATTGTTTCGGGGACTGTCCAGTTACCTCAGAAATTATATTGAATGATGTACACAATTTGTCCTCTCCAAAAAGAACATCTTCTATGGATATAAACATTACCTTAGGTGTACGTTCATTTTTTCATATTACTCGAAACTGATAGAGCAGAATCCGTACATATGATCAATTTTTTGCCAATTTATTCCGAATGTGGCAGGATGCCGGTAGAATTCACTCAAGAATAAGCATTTGGTTTCATATAATGAACTGAAGTAGTCACTCGAACAGGCAGATTATTCAGTTATTTTTCAAATGTTTTAACACGACTTGTTTATTTCATTGTAAAATGTACTCCACAAGAAATGAATGGACAGATTGAAACGCATTTACAAGTGACATAATACCTATATTTGTCTGCATGGGGGTCGGGTTAACGTGGCTAAGATTGGGACCCGAACGATATGCTTCTGATGAACAAGAGGACAATCCACAGAGTTGCATGTCTCATCGGGAGCTATTGATGGGCTGACTGGCCCACAGTCTGCTTTTCAAACCGATTCACTGTAAACAATACGCTACGCCATAGTGACAATTGCATACATTGTAATTTTGAGACCAATACATAGTAAGCCTAACTAGGGAAATACATTGGCCAAATATTTGGGGGCTAGAAACGTTGGTACCTTTGGAATGGGATTCAAAACTGGGTCCGAATGCCTTTTCATCCTCCAAATTCTAAATTCTTGATGAATCTCACCTCGTTGCATAGTTCGAAATCATTGGAGCATCGCAATTCTGTATACATGGAAGATGGTGAAAAGCTTGCCCAAATTCCAATATGCCCCCAAATCAGGTAATTCCGCTCCAAATTCAGCATTTTTTCAGTAATTTTCGCGACAAATCGGGTAAAAGTCTGTAATTTGTGTCTTATTGCTAAGTTTGAACCTAAAATATCCTGGAAAATGTCGGGAGATTAGCCAAATTTACAATCTACCCCCAAATCAGAGAATTCCTCTTCAAATTCTGCATTTTCACCCCAAATCGAGGGGAAAATTGGTAATCTGTGTCTTCTATTCTTCCAGGAAATTCCCCTCTTAATCCCCCTCCAAATTAAGAGAAACTCTGTATATTGTGTCTTTCCACCTTATTGCAAAGTTTAAAATTAATCGAGACTTGCGATCCCTAAAATAATATCATGGAAAATAGCGGGAAAATTAGCAAATTTCACGATTTGCCCCCAGATCAGAGAATTCCCCTTCAAATTCAGCATTTTCGCCCCAAATCGAGGGGAAAATTTGTAATATGTGTCTTTCATTCTTCCGGGGTCCTATTGGTTCCTAATGATGCGTACTAGTATGGTAGCGATTCGCAGTGGTGACTGTCAATGCTTTTCCCATGTGACCTATGCAACCCAGAAGAATGCAGTACGCTGTACCACGAACCACCACGCGTTCCGTATGGGGATACATCAACAGGCCGAGATATTGCCTCCGCAAGTCACAGGATCTCTTTCCCTGGACTGTATTATTTCGGACCTTGCAATGATCACTTCATTAAGCAACCTATCTTTGTCAAGTTGGACAAGGTTTTCCACCGGCCACAATGTTCTCAAATCCATTTTGGACTGGGGCTGGAATGATTATGTTTGTGTGAACTAGGGCTGTAGGCCATTTGCTCTGCAGCCAGTTATTGAGACTAGCAACATGGTGTGTGACTGTACACGGACAGCACGTTATGAGCGCTCATCAATCCACGATTCGAAATATTGTGAGGCATGCTTGGGTTGCAGTGGTCAGTTCGCAGTGGCTCTCACTGCATTCGTACAAGTTCGTACTGGATTCCTACTGCATTCGTACTGGTTCGCAAATATTCTTATTGCATTCGTAGTGAATTCGTACTGTTGCCTGCATTCTTGCTGCATTCGTACAACGTTCGTGAAGCACTACTCTACTCGGGTTTGCGAATCATCGCGAATCATCGCGACTTTTCAAAATTCTCTATTCGCCAACATTCGCAGTCATTCGCGAACCTTAGTCGAGCGCGAGGGTGTGACCGGGGCTTTATCAATAGGGATACTGTATTCCATATGACCTAAACTCCATGCACCCTTACCTATGATACCTATGACGAATACTGGATGAAATGCATTGAATGCCTGTAGGTCTAGATCTGGAAATTCTTCACTGGTCAGTTTCTTCAATGTCAACCTCGTAATGGAAACGTATAGCTCGCTTGCACCAATGTATTGTTCATCCAGTTTGGCTTCAAAAGTGTTCACATTATGGGCCTAGCATTAAACCTAACTGGGCTAGGCCTACATGAACGTACCTAGGCCTAGCTGCTACTGCTAGTGTAGTACTGTTAGGCCACAGGAATCCACAACGTTTAGAGTACATACTACCGTCTACATAGCCTAATTGAAATTCTGTGTGTTAACGTTACTGTTATTTAGTGTTGGGCTGGCAATCCTGTGTTTTAGCAGGTTTTATTATTGTGCAATCAGTGAACCAGTTCTTCCCATCCGAGTAGTTGTGACAGTGACACAACCTGAAAAACGAAACGGAATTCCAGAGCATATGGAAAATTTGAATGAAATCCCGAAGTATTAGTGGAATTTAATTGGAAATTCAGCGGAATCCTACAGTATTTATCTTGATTTTCATTGGAATTATGAAGTATTTATCAGGTTGTTCACTGTTCAGTTTGTTATTTCCCATCAGAAAATGGAACATGCTGTTTTCCATTGTGCAATAATTAAACCCGCTAAAACACAGGATTGCCTACATAATAATTATTTCTACAACTCGCAACGCCCCCTCTACAGTACAGTAGAGGGTTGCAATTTTATTTGCTGCAGCATGTACTGGATATCGTTGCTGAATGCTTATTTGTACAGCGAATCAGTGCTGAAATATTAGCAGTCCAAGGCAACCTCCCACTCCGACAGTGCCTATTGGTTTTGCAGCAGTTGGAAGGTAAAAGGTTAGGGCCAAAGGCAACATTCCCCTCATGGCTGCGCTTGCAACAGAGGGTTCAACCGATGGTGCCTATTGGCTTGTACAGCGGATGTGAGGTAAAAAGTTAGTCCGAGGCAACATTCCCCTTGTGACTGTGCTTGTCACGGAGTGGACAGCTGACAGCGCCTATTGGTTTGTACAGCAGATGGGCGTGAAATATTAGTCCAAAGCAACCTCCCCATGGTGACTACGCTTGCTTACAGACTAAGCGACCGACAGTGCTCAT
>JAUOBX010363239.1:0-10827 GCA_032360705.1 Eupentacta quinquesemita
CTCGAACTCGCTAACCAGCCATACCAGATAATGTGACACGTACAACACATTCGAAAAGAACTTAAATCATTTCTATTCTAGTACCCTTTCATTTTCGTAGAGCTGTTGTTCAAGCGCTCCGATCTTTTTTGGAGATGCGCTAGATAAATACTAATATGCTTTATACTTGGCTACAATGCTCCACTTATTAGGATGTTCTTAATATAGCATATCTATGAAGCGCTTCAAGTATGTTATCGACGTAATTTTCCATATAAATACTCAAATGTACTACTACTATTAATAATAATAATAATAATGTTAACGCGTTCATTCAATTTCTCTAAAGGATCGATGCATTCAGTACTGGCCAGATTCAGTGGGTAACAGCAAATGCTTTGGAACAATCAGCGTGCTTTGGGAGAGCACGGAACAATTCGCCGATTATTCGGTCCGAGAACTAGTGCTAACATTCGTGAGTTACTCTAGTTCTAAAGCCATTACAAAACAACTCCTGTCAGGATATGTTTGTATAAATGTTATACCATATAGAACTGCTAATTTTGCATAGCCTCTACTTCTTTGATAAGCATATCTATGAGCTTCAAATATCGACCTAACAATGGTATAAAAAGTTTAGGAACCAGGGTTCACTTATTCATTCATAACTTCAATTCTAGCGAGAGCAAAATGAAGAATAGTGTTCACTCAGTCTTAGCAGTTTGAAAGGACACGATCCATATTGCTTCCCCATATCATGAAATCGTAAATGACGTGAGTTCGTTTTTATTTCATGTAACACACTAAAGGAAAGACTGAATGCGCAACATTCCTATAATTTCCATTACAAGAATGGTATGTTTTTATATTCCTATATCATCCATTGTCTGCTGACACGTATGTGTTAGGTGATCAACTGGGGCGGAACCCTTTTCGCAACTACAATGTAAGACTTGTTCCTTAACTAATGTCCATGATTCTAGTTGTAGGTGAAGGTTGTCATTTTGAGAAAAAAATCCTGTCCAGACATGCATAAAAAAGTATTTATTTTATTATATTTTCTATCTGATGGATTGGCGGTATTACGCTGAATGATCATTTATATGCACATGTGCATATCTGCGGATTACATCAAAAGTGCGCCACAGCGGAAATATTAGGCGAGATTTACGTGTAATATTGCAATGAGTATATACTGATTGAGAAAAATAGGCTGACATCTGCAAAACTATTCAGCAACCATATCGTATCTGAATTCGTTAAACCGCTGTGAACACAAATTTGTCGACTCCGTATTTAATACGTAAATCTCATAATATAATTAGGTTTCCCTTGCCTAATACATTCTTGTCATTTGATATAATCGTAAACAGTACACCAACTTTATTATTGGTTCAAGCTTTCCCATTCAGAAGGACAAATGAATAGACGACTCGCCATCTCGAGAACACTAAATTGTGTTGATAGTCACAAGTTTTACATTTCCATACACTTTTTCATATTCACAGAAAGGAGAGGAACGCACAGTCCTCAACTGGCATTTCGAAACATGGCCGGATATGGACACCCCTAACCAGCCAACTGCATTGATTGGGATGACGAAGCGAGTGAAGGTTGCCCAACGCGAATCGAAGGGCCACTTGATTGTACATTGCAGGTAAAGGATGATGCAATTGTCGATGATGGATCACAATGGTTGATAAGTCGGTATACCATGAATATACCGATGTGGACTGGGTAAAGTCTGAAGGAAATCAAGTCGCAAAACAAGAGAGAACACCATTCCCAGCCCAGTGCAGCCAATGAGGCCTCATCATCAATAATCACTCAGTAGCAAGGTAGACTGAAATAACACACGTTAGTAGTTCCAGCGTTGACCACTGGGATATGCACAAGTAATAAAACTGCTGCCAGATATTTATTCCATTTATTCCAAATGACTGGTGGAATAGATTAGCACAATATTATTCACATAAATGGCTATAACAACAAACCCAGTTTAATAGTGACAGAACAAATATCCACGATGAGTGATGTATCGGTAATGTGAACTGGAACTGTCATCGAGTGATAACAATTTCCGGGGATACGGAATTGGATTGAAACATAATATTTGGCTCGAAATTATTTCAACAGCGCTGGAATTGGACAGACAGGAACATTCATCGCTCTGTATACTCTCATGGATGTTCTGAGAAGCAGCGACAACATGGATGTCTTTGGCTACGTCGAGAAGATGAGAGAGGATAGAATCAATATGATACAAACCGTGGTAGGTATACGATAGTATATGCACGTGCCGAGTTAGCAACTTGTAAGATCTGTAAGATCTGTAAGATCATCTTGTATAATCCCGTACATAGTATATGCACATCGTGTACATATTATATGCATATTATATTATGGCAATATTGACACTTCTCCATGTTGGTAAATTCATCATATGCATGTAATTGGGATGATTTGAAGGAACCAATATAACATTATATTGTGATCGCAAAAATCATTTTCAAGAATAAACCCAGCTACACCTCTGCTCAAGGATCTACACTGGCTACCGGTGTCCGACCGCATTTATTCAAAGACTGGACACTCAGCTCATATATCACTAATGCACACAGCACCGAATTTCATTTTCAGTCGTCTGCAGCGATAACACCCCTGCTCGTGCACTACGCACTTCTTCTGACAAGCTCCTGGCAACCCTACGCAACAACTCAAGGGCAGGCTCATGGCTGTGCCTTCTCTTGTGTTGATGTGACAGTGTGCAACCCTCTGCCGATCGCCGTGCGTCAAACAACTAATGCCGGACACTTTGAACGTATTTTGAAATATCATCTGTTTCACAAGCAGGGAGGTTTTCATCTGTCTCTGGTTTTGTTCGCTCTTCCTCAAGCGATTTGTAACCTTTTTTCTGAAGAAAAAAGCGCTTTACAATTGTTCATACTTACTTACTCACTTACTTACGTAATCAATTGGCCGAAAATTCACCCAATTCGTAATGGCAAGGCGGTAGCCTATCACCATGAATTGATATATAGGCCCACTGCAAGGTTAACACACGATGCTAACTGTACATATCAGAATTAGCAGCGACAAATAAGGGAAATAATTTGGGTCTAGGATGGTATCGGCTAG
This sequence comes from Eupentacta quinquesemita, assembly GCA_032360705.1. Taxonomy (NCBI): domain Eukaryota; kingdom Metazoa; phylum Echinodermata; class Holothuroidea; order Dendrochirotida; family Sclerodactylidae; genus Eupentacta; species Eupentacta quinquesemita. The sequence goes on from JAUOBX010363239.1 coordinate 3,118, forward strand.
TACGACATTGAACGACGAACTCTAACCCTAACGTTAATGTACCGGTGCGGGTTGTTTCAATGAGTTTTTTATCATCGTGTCACTTGTTCCTTGCAGAAACAATATAAATTCCTACACGTCTGTCTGCTCGAGGTCTACTTGGCTGGTGATACAGCTGTTCCAGCAACGGAGTATGATACGTTCAGCATCACCGATGAACTCCAAAAAGAATTCCAGGTACTTTTTCTACCCACAAATGTGTCGACTGTGTAGTTGGTCGAATGCAAGCAATGTTTCCCGATTCTCACATACTGATTGCGTGCTTGCGTGTCTGCAGTGATCTATAATTGTCCTTTCACAATTGTATTTCCTTTCGTTTTGTAAAGGTTCTTGCCAAGTTGAATGGAGAATCGGGAGATAGGCGCCAAGTGACCCCCGGTGAAAGAACGAAATGCAGATTCCCGTCTATCCTTCCCGGTAGGTTTTCCATATGCACAATCATGGACAATATCAAAGAGTAGCATGCAGTTCAGCAGTTTGCATTATGCATGAGAATGTGTTCCTGAAAGCATTTCCGTGTGATGTTGAAGAGACACCAGAATGTTCGAGCCCTTTGGCCTCTTACCGTGTCCTGGAAGCCGATGATTATACCTCCATCTCACATGGCATGCAATGCAACTGCGAAGATACGAGAACGATTGACGTACTAGAGACAGCGTGGATTTAACCACACCTATAATGTAAATGTTGTGACGGTCGTTACTTGGCACCACGTGTGAATGTAAGTGTCATTACGCCAACAATCAGCGCTTTGTATAAATGACCTCGTAGGACCTATAAATTGCCATGGAAATATAATTATCGTCTTCGATTCAGCTGTTAGGCCAGTTAAGGCCAGCATCTAACGTGGATAAATGTCAGCTGATGCCGTTACTTCCCAAGGTCGTGCGTGATAGCTTATTATAATGAAGCGTGTTATAGCACTGTCGTGCGTTCGATACCGCCACTCTTATCATCGTATAGATTACTTGCTATGCGGTTTGCTTGCATGCGGATATGTAATGACAGCGCTGCGTCAATCCTAAGGGGGTATGAATGCTGTAAGTGGCAATGACTTGAATAAGTAATTCGCCCATGTTGGAATAATGGCTGGCTGCGGTGTCTGTAAACTACGGGATGTTAGCACGATTCTACAGACGTTATATATGAACAAATAGGATTGTAATGACTAATGAATATAAGGTATAGTAGAGCATGATTGATAAGATAGTGTACGCTGATAACCTTGTTGAAGTTGAAATACTCACGTCGATGCGAGTTCCACGGCTGTTAAATGATTAATTTGGCAAGGGGTGTGCAAATTGGCAGTGCTGGCAAAGTGCTGGTGTAGACAAGTGGTTATTTAGATGTGGACCGCTACAATGTACCTTTGTGGTATTGGAGTTCAAATAGTGAGGTATTTTGGGAACTATAGCTCGTATATATATGTATGATTGTATTACTCAACAGCGATTATATCCTAGTAAATTGCTGGTACAAATAAAATAACACTTTAAACAGGTCATTGCAAGGATAATAAATATGTTTTCTTCATTTCAGAGGAAAGACAACGCCCATTCCTGCAGTGTCAGGGCAAGTCCAGCACTACTAACTACATCAATGCGTGCTTCGCTCCAGTATGTTGTTCTGGTTATTACATAATTCAGATAATAATTGTGAAGTTTGTCATGGAGATGATAGGTATTTATTCTAGCTATTCGAAATATTGTTGAGTGAACACACCGACATGACGTTGTCCTGTAATTTTTGAACTTTTTTTCGCCTTGTCTCATTTTGTAGTATTCAGAGAAGTGGCGATCTCTGAGAATACAAAATATGAGTCATTTCCGATAACAGCTCAATCCCTAAAATCACAGTGGGCTCATTATTGTTTTCAATTCCTTGACGAAGTCGAAGGAATCTATGTGTGGGCGGAAAGGGGAGGGGGTAATGTCATGTCTAGCTTGTTAACACGATGACTCAACTTGGATGGAACAAGCTCATACATGGTAGGTGTGTTCTCTATGAGGTGTAGTACATGGTCACTGTTATTTTGGGGTCAGGTCATGTCATCTGAGTTCAACAGAGGTAAAAAACTTGTTAATTTTGTTAACAGCATAAGTCCAGAATGCTTGATCTGACCAGGTTGTATTTGGTATGTGTTTTGTTATAGGGAGTACAGGAGCCCTATTGTTTCTAGGTAGTCCGCGGGGTCATTTTGAGGCAACAAATAGAAATGGTAGAAAGTCAATATTTTAGCTCGTTGACACGATAACTCGTCCCCACCTAGATTGATCAGGCTCATACTTAGTTCGTACGTTCCCCACGAGGGGTCCATGGTCCCTATTGTTTTGAAGTCGGGTCATAGGTCATATGAGGTCAACAGAGGTCGAATTCCGAAAATCTTGTTAACAGCATAGGTGCAGAATGCTTAGTCTGACCTGGCTGTAATTTTGTATGTAGCTTTGTTATGGCGAATACAGGTGTCATTTTGGGGCAAAAACTGTAGAATTGTTGGAAGTCGATATATTGGGCTATGTTCAGCTCGTTATTCGACTCCACCTGGAGGGATCAAGCCCATTTTGTTTGTGAGTTCCCCATAATGAGTACATGATTCCTATTGAGGTCAACAAAGGCCATTGTCTGAAATTATTAGCACCATACTTTCGGAATGCTTGATCTGAGCAGGTAATTACGAAAAACGTATGGGGCCCCAATAAATATATTACATGATCCCTGTCGTTGATCATAGGTCAATGCAGTCAAGAGATCATTGAGCCTCTTGGCTTTCTGGTTCTGAATTGCAATAATTTGCAGTTGTTCTCCTGAGTTGACATTAGAGAATTTCGTACCATGGCGATCGGACAAACCGCTTTGCCGCTTTGGGCATCGATTTGCCGATTTTCTGACGTCACAAAACCGCGAGCACTTCGCTGAACTCGCTCCGCGGGTGTTGGGTTACAGTCTTCGTATCATTAGTTGGCATTTCATTTTGAAAATATGTTGGATATTTCGACTAAACCTGATCCGATTGGTCTGTTTGACAGTCCGTTTTGATGTCAATTGATCCATGGAATTCAATTCTAGTGGAAAACAATCGGAAAATGTTACAGTTTAATGTTTGAAATGTCCCTGTCCACAGCCCCAATAGGACTGAGGTAACCACAGGAATGTGACAAAAAAGGACAGGCAAGTTTGTCTCGCCTACATGGTACACAATTCTGTCATGGAGCCAAATTCATTTGATTTTGATATGACATTCTCAACAAATATTTGGTTCAATTTGCTATTATTTTGATTCCATATCTTGTTTCCCTCAATACTAGTCATATAGAAAGCGCAATGCTTTCTTAGCTACACAGTCTCCACTCCCAGAGACTGTCGAGGACTTCTGGCGAATGGTCTACGACTGGGAATGCCCTCTTATTGTGATGCTGAACGAAGTAGACTCGAATACTAAGGTAAACTTAGTTTCTCAATGATTGAACAGTAAATGTTATCGATTCCCGATACGATAACGAATGCACGCTAGCTAATGCTAAACTTGGAAATGTCATACCCGGTATAATAGCGATCAGTGTTGTTAATACATCACAAGTCGGAGTGAGGCAACATTATATATTTGTTACGTTGAAGGTCAACGGAAGTGCTGAATATGACTTTGCGGATCATGATTCCCTTTGACTAGTATATTAAGGAAATCCAACCCCCAAAATGTATTTGGGTCAATAAGAGGATAGACATATTATTACGCAATGTTTCTCGATATCATAAGGAGAAGGAAAGAGCATGCTCAGTCCAAAGTCAATGCAAACTTGACTTTTTCAAAACTGTCACACGAAAATGTGAACTTGATATGAACAAATTCACATCATTTTTCGGGAGATATAGATGCAAGTAATCATTGACTTCGAAGGAAAGGAACCACTTGCACTTTTCACCTATGGAGGAATTCAAAATCAGTTATTATTGTGTAATCTCAAAAGAGACATTCATTTGGTTCCCCTTGTGACGTCATCGAACCTAACCTATTAATAAAGATAACACAAAGATTTGATTCATGGGTATTGAAATATGCTATTTTCATCTATGTAAGGTTCGAAGCGATGAATTAGCCTTTCACCTGGCCTTCAAAGTGTATATGCCATGATTTCCTTGCGGCCAATATCCCATGATATGTTTATTGAATGGGGCCTCCTGGAACCACATACGAAATTTTGAGCCGATACACTACATATTTTTTCCTACAGCCCCCGCTGAAAAGTTGCTTTTTTGTCACCAATTCCAGCAGTCTCGTAAACAAACACTCAATGCGATTACGTCATAATTATGACGTAGCCAATGGGACTTCCTTGTTTACGTTCTCACAGCAGCGCGGTCTGACCTCGGTGACACTATCAGTTTTATGCGAATATCACGCAGTTAGTGTGTACCGTCTAGTCAATGACTATACTCCGCTCGTTGTGGAACGATCATCTAGTTGAAATTAGTTCCCTATTTTACCGTCAAAATGGACGAAGATAGGAATCGTATTGCCGTGTGATTGCCGAGAGAAGAAGAAGGCCAAGAATCGTCTTCTGATGATAGTGAAATTGGCCTCTTATTATGAGGATTTCGATGAGGAAGTTGTAGGCAATGCTGATACTTATAGGCCGTGGGCCTATCAAACTGCAACGGTTCAAATATCATATTGGGAGAAAGAATAAGCTCCAATTCACTACAAAAACACAGAACCTTTCAGTTTTCGTTGTTCTTATGAGATGAATTGGATTCGAAAAATGATCGGAAAATCTAATTAGCAAATATGCATGAGCTGTCACGTAATATCTTCTATGCACATCGCTCCGTATGATCGCACCGCGCGTACTGGGTGTCGTTAATGTTATATGTAATACCTTCGGGCAGTGCCATGTCATTCGTCACTCTTTATTCAACACTTTCGGGGTTAGCACGGGGGAGGCTTTCAAGAAATGGTAGATATCTTATCCGTTACCAATGCGTTCGGGAAGATTTGGGCATTCTCGGATACCAATTTGTCCAAATATTCCACCTGTGGTATTTATTTTGCGATCGAAGAATCATGTCATAAACTTTTTAAGTATTAATGAAATTGATCAATATATATCCGTAGTCTTTGACAAGACTTTGCGCTAGTAATCCAGCGATTATGGTTCCGCGTTGCACCCTAGAACACAGTGCTCCATCCCGATTCCTCATAGTGATGGAAAGGTGATTTGTATGTTGTCATCTGTGTGTAATGACCCACTCCTTCACATTGAGGTCACACTACAGAGGCATCGCCTCGATCAGTGTCTTGGCGAGCGTTCGCAAATAGGACAACTAATTGAATGGAATGTTGGGGTAGTTCTGAAAACAAAATTAGGATGAACACGTGTACACGAATGGATATTTAGAACTGATGATGTAAGGCAGATGTAAACTAGGCTTCCACGCACCACCCTGCCCCACCCCTCCCTCGTACGTACCTTATATTCAAGTTTTCATTTGTTACAGCCATGTTGTCAATACTGGCCGAGTGATGACACCGCTGCCTATGGACACATTCAGGTCGAGCTTAAAGAAGAAAGAGAAGTATCATTCTACCACTACCGCTTGTTCGACGTATCACACGCTCTGACAGAGGTATCATATATGTATTTATCAAAATATCTGATCATGTGGATATTTGACAATGACGGGTCATTGTTTATTCAATAGGCAGTGAATCAACTCTTCAATAGAATTCGAATTTAGGGTGGGAATCAGGAACTTAACGCGCAGCACATATTTCTCACTGAAATGACATGGTGAAAGGCGGACCCATAATTGATAACAATGAAACGATGGTCACTAGAACGAAGAAGAGAAAGGTATGACACAAACAAAGTAAGGAGTGGCCCCCAACATCGCGGGACACTGAATATTATATATATATTCACCAGGTCAATTAACGGTGTCTCCGCAGATGTCCTCTGCATACCTGGCAACCGATTCCAAGACGCATGTACAACGGGGGAGGAAACTTGGAATACAAAGAGCGTCACTAGTAAAAGTACCCATCGGTCTAATATTAGTATCCGGCAGGAAGGATTGCTAGACCAAGCATGTCGCCATGTGGTTGCGATTAGGTCGAGCAATGATGAGTCCGTGTCACTCGAAAGTTAAGGCTGGCTCGGTGAAATAACAGTGTCATCCAGTTTCTGTACGTTAACTGTGCGTTTGCACGAAACTGGCTCCGTGACTGCAAGCTTGGTTACAGTATTCCAATGGTTATCTCACAAGCGAGAATCAATAGAAACAAACAATCAACCTACCTGGCAAACCAAGGCTATCTCATATGGGGAAGGACAATTACATAATTGTCCTACAGTGTGAGGTAACCACTATGTACAAGAGACGGGGGAGATTGAAAAAAAGAAGGAAGACAATGGCGACGGGCCATCGGGAAAGAGAGCCTGGATTGCAAGGCACTCAAAGGATAAGTAGTGGGTCTGTCAAACAAGAATTACCTATCACCTGTTAAATACGTATTGTCTAATTATGAATAATAGGTTTGAATATGTGTAACGTGAGGGGTAATGCATATGAGCGACTGCGATTGTAATAACATCCAGGGGAGCAAGAATTCGAATTTCTCAATTTTCAGGTAGCACTCAAGTTGAAGCGAATAATGATCGTTGAACGTTGTTTTCGCACATATTCCTTATGATTCCCCCAATGAGTAGTTGCGTGGAGTACAAACAAACAAAATTCAATTGCATTGTCCTATGGAACCAGATTATGCGAAACACACACAGGAAAAGGGGTAAGAAGACGTTCACTCCTCACTTACATCAGAGGAAATATCGAGCAGGTTATATCCATTCTAGTTTTCATGATACTTTGCATATTTCAGTGTTGTATATTGCCCATTGTCAAATTCATTCTATCATGCAGTGTGAAGCCTGCTCGTTCAAAATTGAAATCTGTTTCCATCTAAACGAATCAGTCTAGGTACTGGAAATTATTATTCATATGTAAGTTTTGCGCAGAAGGATATGTGTCCAGATCCGCACGACTGCCGGGCATTATGAGCCATCACGTGACCACGAAGCAAATCACGTCTCAATATGAACTCTAGCGACGTCACTCGAACGGTTCTAAATAGTCCACGAGGAATTAATTTTCAGGTTGATTGCAACTGAAATCTCATTATCTGAGATGTGTTTTCCATATGTAGAAAGTCCTCCAGGTGCACCACATTCAGCTGATGAGGTGGGATCAGGACAATTCTGAAGACGTGGGGAAGTTGGTGGGAAGCATGGAGAAACTGCAGAATGACTTCGACATGACAAAGCCTACGGTAGTTCATTGCAAGTGAGTATTTCTCACTAGACTGAATAACTGCAGAAAATAATTTATTAGTCAATTCCAATGAAAGGGAATATGGGTCTAATTTACATACGCCTAGGGTATTCACGCAACTCGAAATCAACTGAATACCTGAATTGAATTAGTATCGTTAATATCATCATTACTATTATCAGTAGTAGTAGTAGAGATAGGGAGAGAGGGTTGGATATAATCTCATGAATCTTCAAGTGACTGGGGAAAGAACGCATAGACGGCCGAAGATGGCATGGAATAGACAGGGGGAGATACAGAAGTAAGGATGCCATAAATTGAGTAGCGAAAGGAGGTGAGCACGTCTGC
>JAUOBX010363461.1:0-10827 GCA_032360705.1 Eupentacta quinquesemita
GGAAAACATATGCTGAGATCGAAACTGAATTTCTCCTATGAAACACATCACTGATACTGCTTTGATCTATTGTGAAAAAATATGTTATTACCATCGACCAAGTTGAACTCTCTAGGGGGCAGTGGTTCGAGACGCCTTTGGTCTTTGGTTTCTAACTCCATATTGAACACTTGACATATGTGTATGGTTTATTCATCATCTTTAGTATTTCACTATTTCGGACATACTCTCGACTAGAACTGTTTCACTGAAGTGAGACACACTTGTTCATAACGATTGTCCTAATGTCCACATTGCTTGAAGTAGGCCCGACACTCAGACGCAATGGAATTTACGGGAGACTCGTTCCACTCAGTGCGAAGTGTAATTACAAATGGCAAAAACCTGAATTCTGAAAAGAGTCGGGCTTTTCTTGCAAATCATGAGTAGTTTTTGGCAAGCCGCCTCTCACGTCATCCAGACGTCAGTCCTTAAAATGAATCCTCACTTCGAATTCTCAAGGCGGCCGTAAATGTGACCTTGTGCATCGCTTTAGCCTGAAGATAATATTTCTAATATCACGGAGAGATGAGGAAGGTTGTCATCCGAGTACTATCTAAGTACACTCAGGGGCTTTTGGATGTCATTTCGGAAGGATCCCATCTGCACCATCGATATAAAATGTGGTGAATAACAATGTTAATTCCAGTTCCCGTGTGTGTTAGATTTTCAACAGTGTGGGAGCCTATAGCCACAGGCAAATCTTCTGATACGAGAATCAGCTCTTGAGGCATATCTCGTTCTGAACATTGTTTTGAATGTTGAAATTGGATATATTTCGAAATTATTTCAGTGGGGTAGGTTACTTGAAATGCTCTGGAATAACCAACCATCAGTGGAAAATTATCGTAGGTGAAAAAACTGTCCGATGAACCGACCTGCGAGCAGAGTACTGGAACTAATTAGAGGAAACAGGCCGCCGTACTGCCCTGCAGACGATTGATAATAAGTAGGTCTACTCAATCATTGAGTGCGTTTGGATACCTAGAGAATAGGTAATAGTTAGATATGAAATGACATTCCTAAATGGTCCGTATTTATACGAAACTTCCTAGATGTTAGTCCCATTACTACCGATACCTTCTAGGGCAACATTGAATACATGATCATTTATTGTCACTACATCGATACGATCGAATAACATAACAACAAGAGGGCAAACCACGGAGTTGCAAATCACATCGTCAGCTATCGGAAAAGTCATTCACGTTATGCCTGAGTCAAGTGGCCAACAAAGTGCTTCTCAAACTGATTTACTGTAAACAGTATGCTACATCACCATAGTAACCATGGAATCTTTTTTAATTCGACAGATTGAAATCATTCGAGCCATTGCCATTCTTGAATAGCATGAAAATTGATGGAAAATTAGTCAAATTCTTCATTCGTCAAAATGTTGCTCTAAATTGGAGACAAATCTGTAATTTGTTCATTGGGAAGTTTAAAATCGTTTGATCGTTGAAATTCATGAATATCATTCATGACCCTGAAAACCAATGGTTCAGTAGCTCTAACTGGATAGATATTCAATATGTAGTGACCTTGTATGTCGTGGTATTGCCCCGTTATGTTTCGGTTCAATTATGCTGGAGCAAAATTGTTCATTTGCCATCCATTTGGCTGTAGACGATTTGTGTTGAGAGCTGAAATAGTGGATCACAAGAAATGGCCTGATCACTGAATGTCATCACTTGCATCTGCTCCTATATATAACAATTCGTTACTGGTCATATCACAGCGGTCATCATATACAGTCTATAGTGCACATTCGTGGCGGTTTGCATTTGGCACACTGAACCTGTCATACACTTTCTTTGGGTAAGTAAGGGACTTCCTCAAGAATGATCATACGCAGTGCAAGAGAGAGGCCGACATATAGCAACATGTACAGTTTAGCTTAACCTATTACAATTGGCAATTGTGACCAAAAGTATTTTATGTCCAACTCCAGTCACATGTACCAAAGACAAAGAGCCTGAGTGAGGGTCTCTCTTGTTTTCAATTGGATTCTCCAATTTGGTCGCAACTGTCCGAGAAACATGTAAAACTAATTTTCAGTACACATGATGTCCTCGGTGGGAGTACGCAGCACGTTGCAGTTGTTCATTGTTTCATATAGTAATTGACACTGTTGACACCAATTAGATGTAAATATTCATAGGACCTCTCCCCAGTGGTCATTTCCATTTTTGCTATAACCTATTCTGTTGAAGATTTACTCATTTCCAAGTATCGTGACAGAAACCCATGCTATCACAATGACTCAACCAGCTTAGCTGGTCTGAGGTAACGAATGACGACACATTGCCAGTTGGTACAAGGCAGTTTTAGGAACAACCTGTAGTAAGCCCCCCTACTGTACATTATCTACCCCTGTGAAGTTTCCTCCCTTGTATAATTAGATGGACATGGCATTGTTGAAAAGGAGAGACTGCCTTGGAGGCCACAGTGTTGTCTGGACTTCTGGCATTGACCGATGCATCGATTAATGACTGAATCCTCGGAGAGCTGACCTACAGAATTACCTCCTGAACTCACCCTTTAAATCAATCAGTTAAATGAACAGCTTTCACATAGCTCCTGGGAATGACACACGGGTCAGCCAATGTGACAATAGAGGAGAACCAATGGCAGAAAATATAAAAGTTTGACCTAGTTTTCGCGGGGCTAAATAGGTGATTTTATGCTTCAGATATGAACAAGCACTGCTTGAGGAACATTATGTACCAAAATCCCCGAAGATTCGATGATCTTTATGGCAAGAGTAGTATTTTGAGGTTTTTCACAATTTCTTCGATCTAATCATCTACATGACCATTCATCGAACTTCATCGAACACCCTTCAGAGAACACAGCCTAGGAAACAATATGACTCAGTTTCGAGGAAATCCATTGTTCGTTGTAACAACATAATTTTCAAGTTTTACAGTTTTCGATCGCTACCGAATGATATGATCGTTCATCCAAAGTCAGTGAACAACTTTCATGTAGCACCACCGAAGTAACAATATCAAGAGAAGTCATTGTACTTTGTAGGAGGCCTGCCGATTTTCACATAAAAGCTCAGTATGCCCCTTGATTGACCTTTGACCTTGACATTCAAAAGGTCACAGATGTTTCTTCATTCGATGAAAATTGAGTTTGGTAAACATCCGTCAATGAGCGAACATATGGCAGCCGAAAAAGCAAAATTTACAGACTGGTTATATGGATAGGCGGAGAGATAGATAAAGTGACGCCCCCATTACAATATCTCAATCAGTTTAGCTGGTTGGAGCAAACAATTTATGAAGAATCTTCCAAAATAATAATTTCCCTCCAAATTCTACATATCCTGAAATGTTCTCCCCAAATTGAGGGAAAATACTTTGAACATTTACACCTTCGTGGGAAGTTTGAGATCATTAGAGCTTTACAATTCTGGAATATCCTAAAAGATGGTGGGAAATTATCCAAATCCACATTTTCTCCCAGATCAGGGATCTCCCCCCTATGTTCAGCATTTTGAAAAATTGCCACAAAAAACAAAATAATTTGTGTCTTTTCACCTCGTGCAAAGTTTCGAATCATTTGAGCCTTGCTTTACTTGAATGTCCTGAGAAATGGTCAAAAATTAGCCAAGTCACAATTTACCGAACTATCAGGGAATTCACCTAAAAAATATGCATTTTCAATTTTTTCTCAATTCCAAGGGATCATGTAATCAGTGACTATTTAACATTGTTTGAAATTTGATAGAGTTTGTTCATTCCAAGCCTTAGATATTTGTGAGAATCCACCAAAAATCCGACGGATGCACAGACGCACGAACACACACACACGCACACACACAAACGAAAACCTTTTTGTGTGTGCCTCCTTACTGGACCCCTTGATACACATGGGTACCCTACCATAGTATACTCCCCAGTGCAAGTTACTCTTGCACTATAATTGTTACCAAATCAACCGTTGGTATGGCGACCAGCTGCAGTGAATATGGGCGAAATTACAAGATTAGATGAGATGATTATTACCAACGTTGGTATATATATGATGCCCACCTTGGTTAATACAAACATGGTATTACAGAATATGATATTCCGTGAACGTGGGTGGGGATACAGCAGTCCTGGAACATTATTGATGATTCCTGACCCTATCAATCGTGAATAAAGGTTGCTGGTTCGATTCCCGGCCGGCTGGCTTTCCCGGTACCTCGTCCCACCCAGGCGTTCTTGGAACCTTGTGAAGTGATTTGTAAATAGTAGCGTGCGCCGTGTTTGGCAGCCCTATTGGGATGTCCCCCAGGAGACACGATAACGTGATACACAGTATATGTGCATCTGGAAAGAACAGAAATAATTGCGCACTATATAAAGTGCGGGTTTGACAAGTCCCTAATAAATTATCAAGGGTAATATCTGTGAAGCGCTTTGAGCATGTCATCGACGTGAAAAAGCGCTATATAAGAACGGGATATTATTAATATTAATAAGCCGTTTGAATGGTGCTCGGATGGTATGCCCAATCGCTATTTGCTTCCTCGGATCCTGGATGAACGGAAGTTTTCGAAGTTGATCAAAACGATATCCTACGGTGCTTCACATACAGAAAATCTAATAGAAAGCCACTTTGAAGAGATGCGTCTTCTTAGCCTTTCCAAGATAAAGAGGTGTGTATTCATATATAGTACCGTACTACTGTACTAGGAATGGTATATATATTTTGAACCCCCTGCTATCCAACATAACTCATACGCCATGCAGTGGCCTAATGCAACCAGTGCAATTAGGTAAGTAACATAAGTAAAATTTTACCATCACCGTTCTTCGACATCCCGATAATCTAGTTAAGTAAGCACACTTTACCCACTCATGTGATATGGTGATAGCGTTTTAATTTATCACTCCATTTGTTGCCTTGGCCTTAGTTACAAAGGTGGGAGTGTGACCAAGCGATGGTTTACATGTAACAGTCCCGGGTTCCGTCAGCTGTATACTACTATATACCGTGGTTGGACACTCCTCCCGGATCTAGAGAAGTGGTCAGTGTATGTGTATACTATTGTCCCGAACATATACTCTCTACCAGAACTGTTTCACTGAAATAAGACACACTTCTTGGTATAACGAATTTCATAATGTCATCATTGCTAGAAGTAGGCCTAACACTCGTGTATCTCAGACGCAATGGAATATACAGAAGATTTGTTTCACTCAGTGCGAAGTGTAATTACAGATCACAAAAGCCTGAATCATGGAAAAAGGTCGTGCTTTCCTGCTCGAAATATGAGCGATGATAAATATCCGATGGCCCCCGCTTACCATGCATGAGGAGTTTTCGGCACGCCGCCTTTCACGTCATTCAGACCTCCTTGAAAATTAATTTTCTCTTCGGATCCCCGAGGCAGCCGTAAATGTGACCTTGTGTATCGCATCTAGCGGGAGGATAATATTCCTAATATCACGGAAACACAAAGGGTGTCATCCGAGTACGATGTAGGTACACTCAGGGGTATCAGAGATGTAATTTCAGAAGAATCCCATCTGCACCATCGATATCAAATTGTTGTAATATATTGTACCAGTGTTATGTATGTGTGTACTTGTATACAGTGCTAGGATGAGTAGCTATCTTTTGAACCACCCGCTTTCCAACGAAGCCCATACGCTATGCAGTGATTCAACTATGTGTATTTTAATTGTCGTCGTGTGCTGCTTACAAGTTCTGACAATATCTTGAATCACATATCATTTAGACGCATCATCTAACATGATACAAATCTAAGAAGTAGCTGCTGCAATTTTGATTATATGAGAACTCCATAACAACAGAGGTATTTAATTCAGAACCATGCCAGATGTCACAGAGTACAAGTAAAAGTTCCCTCATACGAGTGTCACCGGTACACAAAAGTAGAAAGGTCAGAGAAACAAAATAATTTGAAACAACAATGAATAAGTTTGCTGCTAATTTATTGCTAATTTTTCCTAATTTGTTAATTTATAATCTACCCTACATGCTGATCTTGCGATACCTAAACAGATACTGACACAATGAGTATCAAATGATAAAAGCCTATTCCGATTTATGAAGGCTTGTATCACTATCATGTTTTGGCATAGCCTTTCACCCTCACTGAAACAGTCAGACAGGGAATATATTCAACAGTAATTACGACATGATTGATACCAAAAACTGTTTCTAAACTAATTCTCATTCCCTCTATAGCACGAGTAAGTGCGTTCACCTGATACACCGCTCTACGTTGAAATGCATATCAAGTTTTGTCAACTGGCTCACAGAATCGTTATTACTATTATAGTGACATGAGACATTCAAGATGGCGGTGGCGGTACGGTGTTTGTCTAAAAAGATTACATCATGTAATTAACCTCGGGACCTTGTAAGCATGCTAATTTCCAAGCCAACTTTTATGGGGAGAGGGAAGGGCCTACTTTCTATCAATAAATGTCAAATGAAAAGTTATCAAATGGTAAGCCGGCTCGAAGACTCCTACGTACTATCATTGAAATGATCAGTGTTACCCAAATTATCTTCTACTGCAGTCGCAATTATTGACATTCCCTGCGTGGAATAATTCCCTATGAATAAATAGATATCGATAAAATTGACGCATTCGTCGGTAACTCCAATGGAATATTAAACAGTAGGCCTAATCCTCGTTAATTCCAGCCCCTTGGTATTTATCTCGCTCCGTCTTAGTGCTGAATAAAACGCTCCGGTGGTCTACAGCATTATTATAATACAGGTTCATTAACTCGGGGCAATTATCAAATGGTTGGTGTAGTAATCTGTAGTATTAAGTATAGTATATGAATGGTATAGGGTTGTTATAATGTCAGGCTACAGGCTACTGATTGCGAAAAGTAAAGGTATCGAACTCGTAGCGTCCAGCTTCGAAGAGGTACCAGTTTACCCTCTGATTCGGTACAAAGCCGGTTGGTTATATTATACACTGTGAAAATTCGTCCTTTTGTTGATAAAGTATTGCTCCCTCTCGTCGCCTTGTCAGAAGCTCGTCTCTACAGTCGTAATTAACAGCAAATGTTCATCTAGTCCATGAAAAATGTTCGGAGTCTGAATGGAATTGTCCCTTCATCTCATCTAATATGGCAGACCACTCAGACAGCCATTTATCCTAGTATAGCCTTCCTTTGAAGATTGTGGAGTTGACCTTAGGGTTGATATAATATCATTAGTATCGATTCAGCTTTCTCGAAGCTTACTGAAGATTATCATGCTAATTCGGATGACATGAAACAATTAACAAAAAATCACCCTAAAACTCGAGCACTCGTATCATCAAAGAATGGAGCAATTGGCTCAGGGCTTCAGGAGTAACGACAATTCGAGTGAAAACTGGTATTTAGTAGTACAGTGACTCGATCGACTAACCCATATTATCTGTACATCTTCACTCTCAGCATGCGCACAGGTTGTTGTACCAGAGTATTTAGCTGGACGCAAAGTAACAGACAGGCATCATAGTATCATTTGTGACATTCGAGTATGAGTAACTATTCCTCAATGTATATACAGACTACAGACTGCTTATTGATGCCCAGGAGACTTTTGTATACCATAATAATCACAGCACTAATCAAGTTTTACAATAGATGAAACACTTATGATTCGACATATGGATCGATGGCAACTCTCTTCTCTGGATATCTCTTGAATATGAAAGTCAATAGCCAGCATAATACATAGACAACGTCGTCTTATCGGATTGAAGGGTAAGACCTACTGATGAATTGTAGACAATTAACCTACTTTTGAACCGACATTTCGATCGATTCACATTTCACTGTCGTCATCTGAGACAGACTGCAATATGATCACATCAAAGATTAGGCTATATTTATCCATCAGTTTACAGTACGGTTTGCTTCAATGAACTATTCAGACTGAACTGTCCCTCCGCGATCAAAAATAGAGGTGTATTATTTTATTCGAATGATAATGCCGGTACGTTGATTCCATATATTAATGGATTGATTCTAAATTTTACAAACTCCTGTGAATCAAATATACAGGTCCATATTATGCCCTTATTATAACGTACCTTGAAATACATAGGAAAGTATGGTTGATAATATACAATTCAAAATCGGCACGTTTTTCCAGTCCGCCAACACAACTCTTCACCACACGACCAGGTACGAACAGACTTGAGCGTATCCCATCCCAACTAACTCTCTGGAGTACATATAGCTACGCCAGTCAATAGCTATACATGTGGCCTTTCAGGACCCATTCAGCCATTGGGACATGTGCCAGCATACACGGTGGAAAACATTTTCTGCCGACGTGTACTGCTGCTGTATAATATTACTGAAAATTTAGGAATGTTACGGGAAGACTTGGAAGTGCCTTACGTGGTTTGTGTTTGTATTGCATACGTCAATCAATGTGACTTACTGTTGGGGATACGAATCAGTTTGGTAGTTTTGGTGTTGGGAACAATACAATCAATACAGTAGGAACTGTGGTAATCAGTAGGACTACTTTGTACACCTCAGGATGTTTTCACACTTTTACACCGGATCACGATGCCACGTCTGAATCTGTTCAGTGTCACTCTGCACTTACCATAACTGTTTAGTATACTCTCTCTTAGTTGAATTCAGATGATTTGCTGTCACGACGCTGACCACACCTGTACACTCCCTGGCTGCAGTAACGGTTCAGGTATCAGGATAAGGATATCAGTATGTACTAGGAGAGGAAATTATTCATGTGCACTTCTTGACGTTCTGCATGCTTCCGAATGCTAACCTATATAGTTATCATATAACCAAACGAGAAAACAACATTGCGTACTAAGTCATCGTCATATAATTTATTTATATTTCCTCTCTGCTGAGGGAGTACATGTATTCCATAAATCATGTGAAGTTGACCTTCTATGTCCTGAAAATGAAAATGAAAATGTATCCTCATTCAACAAATTTGAAATCGATCGAAATGAATGACATATATTATTCCAAGATTTATATCATGCGGTTCCGTATGTTTATCAATAGCTTTTGTAGTTCATATCCAGAAACATAAATCTCAGCACACACCGCGAGGAAAACTTATGTTCGGATTTGAACTCGCACCTTTCGCCTGGAGATGTTTTTTCTAAATCAATCACAGGCCTATTAGATACCTCATCTGATTTTGACCCTAAAGAAGCTTCGGGTGCATTGATGCAACCCTCAATGATATTCCTATATGCCTATAAGATCAACATGGGATGTTATCAAGGTTATCACAAATCAGAGTAGTATATCTGAATTGTTCGACAATGAAGTAAAAAATAGTTACAGATGGAAACACAAGAACCAGCAGTCACGATTAGGACATTCTAGTACAAGCCTTGGTTTGCTGAGATGTTTTCAATTTATCACACCAAAGTCACGAGTTGTTTGAAGGGTAGCACCAAGTCTGTAAGTTCACGATTGTTCAAGACGAATAGATAATTACCGATGGCGTTTCTTATGATATTATTTCTATAACTATAACTGAAGAATTTTATATCTCGTTCTAGGTTGACACATTTCTATTCCTGTTCCATTACCTGTGTATTAACCCTTTTCGTTCTATACCTAGACATGCACTAATTACTGCACAGGTGTTCTGTTCGTGGTGAACCAGCACCACCTCAGGGAAATATGAGGAATTATTCGTGCTTGTGTGAATTCCGTACCAAGAGTGGACATGGTTTAGGCTTGGGTTTAGGCTATTATGTTATATACCAATTCATCATTCATTTGGCCAGGCCGATTATTGCAAGGCGTGTATGTGCATGTCGTGTAAATGCTGGTTTACTCAGCAGAATAACTCATTGAAATGAGCAAAGTCAATATATCTTCCAAGATAATATGCTCGTATAATTAACTATATACAACGTATCAATCTTCCCTGTCAGACGATACATCGTGTTTTTCTCGAGGCGGAATTTCAAACTGCGATCGTTCCCTCACCCGTCGAATTTCTCGTCTCTAATATCAACTCGTTCGCTGTTGGAGAATGCTCCGTGATAGTTTTCCAATAATAGGTACCTTCACACTCAAATTCGATATAAAATGCTCTAGGATAGCCACTGGAAACCATAAGATCATGAAACCCAATCTTCTTGTAGATGTCATGCCCGATGTGAATGAACTATCTTCTCGAAAGAGAAGAAATAAAAAACAGAAAGAAATAGCGTATCATGCGAATTGGATGGGATGCATGTTTGTTTGAAAGCAAACATATAACGAGTTCAAAATAGGTTCATAGGCAATTCATAAAGTCAATCACACCACCCTCGTACAATGCTCCTGTTACAAGTTATCATTGCATCTATATATACTGCACGAACACTGAATTAGTATGGGAGATCATAATAGACACTGAAAACTGAATACATCACATACAATGGTGCATTTAGTGCTGTCTCAATTGAAGGTTATCGGTAATTTGCCATTTACCTGTTCATTCATCTGACGATATAATGTTCACAACATATGTAACAGGAAGATAGAGCAAGTAACATACGGCGTCACCCATATTTAACTGATTAAACATTGGAACTTGAAGACAATCAAGTGACATTCTGTAATAATGTCGTTATCGCCTGCGATCTTTCACACGCGCTAGAAGCCCAACAAATAATCACTGCTTCACAGTGTACCGTAACCCAGATCCATCAATTTCTGACAGAATGCATGACATTTTCTCAATTAAGTTCCATTCTAACAACTTGACAGTGGAATCAAAACGATGGAACTACATTTTACGCATTTGCAGGTA
>JAUOBX010363683.1:0-10826 GCA_032360705.1 Eupentacta quinquesemita
GCCCCATTTTTAGCTCACCCTAGCCATATGGCTAGGTTAGCTATTGTGATCATGCAGCTGTATCTATCTATCTATCTCTCTATCTATTTATCTGTCCACAATTGACTTCAAATTGCTACTCCTTCTACAACTTTCGATGGGCCATCAGAGTAGTTCAGGAATTTTGGGCTATAGACTCGGTGTGGGCCCTGGGGCCCATTATGTGGAATCATGCAAAATGCTTCTCCCCCCACAAATTTGAATGAACAGTACTGATGTTCTGTCATAATGATGGTTCGACAGCCGTACCTTCGGGGCGTTCAGGAATTTTTGAAATGAATCTCCTCCCACAAGTTTCAATTGATTTCCTTCGTAATCACGTGAGATGATCCCCAGGTAGAGGGCCACTAGGGGTGTTCAAGAATTTTGAGCTGAGGGCCCGGTTTGGGTCCTAGGGCCCATTATATGAAATACCTCTAAATCTTGTATCTTCTACAATTGTTGTTGCATATTGCTGATGTTTGGTCATGATGATGGTCCAACAGCCATACCTTAGGGGTTTTCAGGAATTTTGGGCCCGAGACTCAGTGTGGGCCCTGGGGCCCATTATGTGGAATCATGCATAATGCGTCTCCTCCCACAAATTTGAATGAACAGTACTGATGTTCGGTCATGATGATGGTCTTATAGCCATACCTTTGGGGTGTTCAGGAATTTTTGGTCCAAGGTCTTACTTGGGCCCTATGGCTCATTTTATGAAACTACACACAATGGTGCTTGAAAAGCATCTACTCCCATAAGTTTCAGTTGATTTTCTTCGAAGTTATATGTAATGATCCTTAGAAAGAGGACCATTGGGGGTGTTCAGGACTTTTGGGGGCCAGGTTTGGTTATATGAAATACTGCAAAATCTTGTATCTCCTACAAATTTTGTTGCACAGTGCTGATGTTTGGTCATAATGATTGTCTAACAACCATACCTTAGGGATGTTCAGGAATTTTGGGATCGAGGCCCGGTGTGGGCCCTGGGGCCCTTCATTTGAAATGCTTAGAGCCCCTCCCATAAATGTTAGTGCACATTGATGATGTTGGGTCATGGTGCTACAGGGGTGAACAGCCATACCTTCTGGGTGTTACAAAAATTTTGGGCCCAAGGTCCCACTCAGGCCCTATGGCCTATTTTCTGAAACCATCTCCTCATACAAGCTTCAATTGATTTTCTTCAGCGTTACATGTTATGGTCCTCGGGTTGTTGGCCATTCAGGTGGGGGAAGGGGTGTTTGCAAATTCATGGCTCTAGGCCCAAGTTGGGACCTAGGCCCTTCATGAAATCATGGTCATAATGATGCTCTCATAACCATACCTTTGGGATGTTTAGGATTTTTTTATTCATGGTCTCAAATGCCATCAGGTTAGCTCACTCAGTCACTTCTCATCAGATTGCAACAGTGAAACAAATTTACACGTACCAGGTGAGCTACTGTGCCATTGACACTCTTGTTGCAATTTTAGATTACTAAAGGCAAGATCATTGGGAGCTAAAGAGCGGTTCTTCTGCCATTCCTGCAACGCTCTAACCTTCTATGACCAGTTGCATATCCACCAAGGTCATGTGATAACAGAGGGAATATCTGATTGGCTATTGGACCATCCAAGCCAGCTGCTCCATGCCAGAGATGGCAACAAGAGTCAAGCGGTGAGTTCTCACATCTATCATGAGGTATAATTCCTGGATGTTCTTACCAGTGATGGAGGACTCGAGGCCGGTCTCGGTCTCCAGACTGATTTCAAGACCGATTCTGGTGGACTCCAACTGGGAAATCTTGGGCTCAGTCTCATCCCAAAGGACTCTGGGACTGTTGTGGGCAAGCAAATTTATTGGTTATTTCACCTATAACAAAAATAAAGTATCGTATTTACCATGCTAACACTACTCACTACTGAGATAATAGCGATGATTCATCCTACACCTCGAATAAAAGGATTCTGTCTTGATTCAGACTCAAATCCGGAGGACTCAGACTCTGATGCTAAGGACTCGGGCTCGGGTTAGCTGGATCCACTCCATACCGGGTTCTTACTAAAAAGATTGTGCCGGTTATGGAAACCACTCGGTGGTTATCAAGAACCCCTGACTAGATGATATCAGGACAACCAGCCAACCCAACGAAGTCATTATCAAGTGCTCCAGGCAAGGCCTTGTCACATTCTCTAGTATAGATATGGCCAAGTGTTTGCCATTTCTAACCTTGATGAAACCCAGATCTTGCTGGATTTAGACCAGTGTTTCTCAAAGTGGTCCCTACGGCCCCCCAGGGGGCGCTTGGAAGTGTTAGTGGGGCGCTATAGATTCGTAAATACAAAAATCTCCTTATACTCTCCGCGCACACCTATGTTGGCGATGAGGCCCAATACAGTTATTAGTGGTTGACATTTTCTCATCGAGTCATAGACCTGAAATTTGGAAACAGCTGAAGCGCTCGGGAAGTGCCATTTCCCGCCATCAATGGGGGCTCTGTAAAACCCAAAATTGTCCTCGCCTAATACAGCCATCCATAGTTGGAATGTTTTCATTATTCTCAGAGTTAAAGACATGAAATTCTTGCTCAGAGGCTGGAAACATGTTGCTGAAATTGCTCGGGAATTGCTATTTCTGGTCATCTGGGGGCTTTATGAAATCTCAAATTTCTTTTTCCCTGTAATGCCACTACGCTTAGAGCCTTAGATAGTCATCCCGCAGTCAGCTAAATTTGCCTTACACCCCCCCTAATCGAATTACCCTGGAGCCGCCATCGTAGGGGGCATTGAAATCGTTCAAAATGATGGAAGGGGCAACAGTCAGAAACATTTTGAGAACCACTGATTTAGACCCAAGAGCACAACTGGTGTCACTTAATCTGCTATGTCGCTTCTCTGTGTTACTATTGACCCCAATTTCACCTGCAGCAGATGCTGTGGCGAGACCTGATGAGAAGATGGTTATCACCTAAATGTTGTAGATTTGGGACACTGTCAGTGGTGGTGGTAGCTGTACTGATACATCTATGGCAAGATTGAGATCAGGCTGGGTCAAATTTGGAGAAATACTTTCCATCTTCACCTGCAAGAGCCTGTCATTACAAACTTGTGGCGCTTTGTATAATACCTTTGTGTGCAGTGCTATGTTTGTTGATAATGTTAGGGACCCATGATGGATGGAACGAACTAAGCCTCCCATGTTGGGATGGTCGTGTGGTAACCTGAAGTGTAATTCTAGTAGGATTGAGAGGATTGTTGGCCTGAGATTTTTTTTTGGGGGGGTGGACGGTTGGCCTTCTGGAAGACTGCGAGACGCCTCTTTGACTGAGACACTGGCTCCCACACAGCACCATGTGGGAGACGGCGGAACACAAAAATCTTGACTTCTGGATTCTGCTACTACAGGGAGTTGGCACTGTCTGAAAGCTTCTCATGAAAGCTGTCATGAGCTGTCTTACCCACTGAAGTGGATTAGATTAATTGACATGTTGAATGGTTATTGATGATGATTATTTTGCATTCATTTAATCTATCCTAGTGACAGGAATATCATAGTTTTGGGTGTGTGGGAACGGCAGGAGGTTAGTGCAAAAACTGTATACTCAATGCATCAAATTAGTGATCCGAAAATTGTCCAATTCGAGGTTTGTCTAATTTGAACAAACAATTCGAATTTTAACCATGTGCAGAACATTATGCACATTGCAGATGTATTATTACTGTGCCTAGTAAATAATATAATAGAACTCTTCTGTTTGTTTTCCCCATAGCAATATCTCTTTTCTGAGGGGACCACAAAGTTTCTGGTGAAGACGATTGCTTCTCTTGGCTTTGACAGAGTTCTCTGTGTTGGTGTACCGAGGTACAGTCAGCACAACTGCATATGTGTGAAATAAGTGTGTATCTGAGTGCACTTCATGAGTGTATTTGTGAGTGCACAATTTGTGTGTATGTGCTCTCCTCAAGTGCACTATCAGTATTTGTGTGAGTACACTCTAATTGTTTAAAGGTCACTGCCATGAGTATTTGTGTGAGCACGCTCTAATTGTTTATGTATACTGGCATGGGTATTTGTGTGAGTACACTTTGATTGTTTTAGTATACTGTCATGGGTAATTGTCAGTATACTTTTATGGTTTAAAGTTCACTGTCATGACTACTTGTGTGAGTACACTTTTATGAGTGTGTGTCTCGATTATACTTTCATTATTTGTGAGTATGGAATACCTATCATACCTGAAATAATATGACTATGTATTCGAGTACACTGCCATAAACATGTGTGTGAAGTACACCTTGTATGTGTGTCAGCTGAACTCAATAATACCATGTTTATACCAGTGATGGAGGACTCGAGACCGGACTCGGTCTCGGACTCGGATGCTAGGGACTCGGTCTCGGACTTGGACTCAGCCTTAAGGACTCGGGGACTCGGTCAGAGTCCTTGTCCTAGTCCTTCACTGATTTTTGGCAAGCGAATAAGTTGGTTATCCCACCCATACCAATGAAAAAGCATTGTATTGAACATGCTAACAGTACTAGGACAACAGCGATGATGCATCCAACATCTTGACGGAGCCTATTCATGTTTTTGAGTAACTAGGACCATACACACACGTCAGCAAAACCTAATAATGTACATTTTGGTTGAAATGCCGAGTTTGTATAGGGACTCGGGACTCGGACCCAAGGACTTGGTCTTGACTCGGACTCAGGAGCTGAGGACTCGGACTCGAATGGTAGGGACTCGGTCTCAGACTCGGATTGACGCGACTCAACTTCATCACTGGTTTATACATAACTATCATGAATATATGTGTGTCAAAATATATGGATGCACTATTGCTGAAGCTGAATTCCCTGCCAACACTGTTGCATTGGCATTACCCTCAGCTGGGTAAATCTCAGCTCTCCCCCCACCTCCATCCCCACCCTGATTCAACCTTGTTGTAGCCGTCCAGAGTCAAGTTAACAGGACAACAACATTGAATAGGGGATACGGGGGTGTTGTTTCAACTATTTTTGACTGGATTTTACTGTGACTTTCTGAATTATTATTTTTAAATACATTTGCATAGGCACATCTTACGGCCTTACCTGATATGAAGTTCACTATGTTTGGGCAAACATGAGTCAATAGCATGTGTTCACTCGTCATAACCAGTGTTAGCACTAGGATTTGAAGTTTGGTGGGAATCCCCCCCCCTTCTGGATTTTTTTTGGGGGGATTTCACATTTTGGGGGAGGAATTCTCACAAATTGAGAGAGATTTGGGATCGCAAATTCTGGAATTGCTGATAAATTTGAACTTCTCCGACAGTATCCGATGCTGTACTAGTTCTACGCATTAGCAATGATAGTTGGGCATCAGTAGTACTGTTCAGAAGTTGCTGAAAATCGGACAGGACCTAGAAAAACGAAAAAGTGGAAAAACAAATTAGAGGGGGGAATCCCCCCAACTTTTTTTCCCATGCGGGATTGGCGCGAAAAGTGCGCTTCAGCGCCAACACTGATGGTAACTCTTATTCATGCTGAACTGATGAGTGATTGTGAATCAAATCTAGGTCTATCAGCTACGTTTGTCAAATAATCCTCTCCTCTGTCTCAATCCCCAAACAGCCTCACAGGTTGGTGTCCATTAGCACTCCTTTGTCAGACTGTTCACTATCATGCCATTGATTCAATTCCAGGCTCCATGAGGCTCTGAGGAGAGACAAGTCAACACTGAGAATTGACAGCTTGCTGCTGGACATTGATGAAAGATTTGTAAGTTCAAAGCAGTTGTTTGTTTTCACCTTGTTCAACTTTTCTGAGAAGTGAGGGCGAGCGAAGTGCACACAGTGCGTTGACCCACAACCTCAGGTGTAAACTGACTTGGTATGACTGAAATGTCTTGGCTATACTGAAAAGACTTGGTATGTTTTGAGTGACCAGCTAGTAGGACTAAGAGGACTTGGTTGGTATGGGACCTAAAGGACTTGGAAGCCTGGACTTCGTGAGCCTAAACTTACTCGATGAGACTAAACTTACTCGATGAGACTAAACTTACTCAGTGAGACTAAAAGGACTTGGTATGACTGAAAGGACTTGATATGACTGAAAGGACTTGGTATGCCTGAGAAGGCTTGGTTGAGTAAACTTTGTAGGCCTTAATGGACTCCGGCACCCTCCGGCCACCTCCGGCCACCTCCAGCCACCTCCGGCCACCAGCCACCTCTGGAGGTGGACTCCCGCCACCTCCATGATTGGGGACACAACCGGAATAAAACTGGAAAAGAAGAAGAGGACTAGCTGGAAAGAAAAGCACTCCGTAGGACTGAAACGACTTGGTAGGAATAAAGGGGCTTGATAGGCCTAAAAGGACTTGGTAGGCCTAAATGAATTTGGTAGGGGTGAAAGACTCAGTAGGGTTCAAGTCTTGAGACTCAGAGAACTTGGTAGGACTGAAATGACTCGATAGGCCCCAAAATACTTGGTAGGACTAAAAGAGCTTGGCAGTCCTAAAAGAAATTGATATGCCCAAAAGGACTTGGTAGACCTGAAAAGGATTTGGTAGGCGTAAAAGACTTAGTAGGGCTCTCGTCCTAGGACTCGGAGAACTTGGTAGGCTTCAAAATACTTGGTAGGCCCCGAAAGGCTTCAAAATACTTGGTAGGCTTGGGAATACTTGGTATGCCTAAGCTTTGGTAGGCCTACAAAAATTAAAATGAGGTTCTCCACCTGGAGGTTGGAATAAGTCACATTCTTTTTAGATACAGATGTGTTTGGGAGATAGACAATTTCACTCATCCCACCAGTGTTATGGATTACAGACCCATGAGTGACAATATCGGTAAGGGCCATTGCTGAACTACCCAGGACCGTACTCGAACTCGAGACTGGTCTTGAGTCACTATTTCAGAGACTTGTGACTTTCAACAACTCTGACTCAGAGTCCGATAACTCAGACTCAGACTAGACCCAGAGAACTTGGGGACTCGGTCCTTGTCCCAGTCCTCCACTGTTTTCTCGGGAGCGAATTTATGGCTTAGTCCACCCATAACAATACAAAAGCATTGTGTTCACCATGTAAAATTTACTAAGATAATAGTAATGATGCATTCAAAAGCCTATTCATGTTTTGAGTAGTTCAAGCAGCCGTGTAGTGATCATTCAACTGCATCGAAACTAGTACATATCAAATATCCATAGGGACTCGTCTCCGGCTCAGCTCGGGGTAGCTAGAGCTTTTGAGGAACAATTTCATTTAGTAATTGAAATTCTGCCATGGGCATCATGAATAGTGCTTTAGAAGTGAATAGAAGGAAATGTGTCGACAAGTTCCACAAGTTACTAATAGCTTAGAGGTGATATGTGACCGTCATGATGATTTGATCATAAAACGCTATGTGAAATGGGTCATAAATAATATCAATATAGATATATATACAGCTTTAGAGATGATATTCATTAATGTTATACATGAAATACATTCAATGGTGTCCTACAAAAAAAAAGATACTTTGAGAAAATCCAGACATGTTCTTCTGTTCTTCTTCGCCTGGTGGAATGAACTATGAATCTGATGATAGGTTAATACTAGATCCGAAGAGCTGGGAAAAAATGCTGATTCAAGCTAGTAAGTGAGACATAAAATGACAATTTAATAAAGTTGACTACAAGCTCCCTGGAATGACCCATCGGCAGGGACAGCCAAAGAGGCTTAAAGAAGGAGGATATCATGTATTGAGTGAGAGCATGGTTGGTATTGAGTACTATGGTCGACCCGTCAGGGTGAAACAGGATAAAAAATGGGTAGAGAAGAAGAAGATTTTTTTCAGAGAATTTTGTATTCAAATTCTGATAACAACAAACACTGGAAAAAAACTTTCAACTATCTATTTTCACAGGCCCAGTTCTTGCCTCCTTCAGAGTATTGCAGATACAACATGTTCAACCACCACTTCCTGGATGGCTCAGAGGACACACTCAGGTCCTTCATGGGAGGGGGGAATGGTGACCACAGAATGGTACTGGTGATGGACCCACCCTTTGGTGGGCTGGTGGAGGCTCTGGTATATGGTATATCCAGGATCACCCAGTCATACCAACAACAAGGTAAACTAGACAGGTGCTGTGGTGTAAATCGCTCACGTGTATACATATCTTTGCATTATTTATAAAAATTAACCACTAATGACTAGAAAAATTGCATGAACCATACCATGTTGCTCAGGACCAATCATAGTCAACATCCACCAAGTTTCGTTCCAGATTTGACGGGGGCGGACATGTGTACCATTTTTTAGATCAACCTGACAAAGCGATAGAGAGTTATTGCACTAATGCCTAATGTTTCTCGCTGCGCTACCAGACACAGTCACAAAATCATATATATTATCCATGGACACTTCACATGTTGCGGGGATATAGTTATTAGTTACAATCGAAGACCAGAATTAACACAACAAGCACATTACATCATGCACATTGGAAGCCAATGGTACTGCTAAGCATTACTTGGGAGACCATGATTCCTTTCAAATGGTATTATTAGACCAGCAATGCTGTATGGGAGTCAGACTTGGTGCCTGAGAGAAAGGGAGTTGGCAATTCTGAGGATGACAGAGAGAGCGATGGTGAGAACGATGTGCTGCGTAAAACTCACAGACAGAAATAGGGCTGTGGACCTGAGGGGCACGCTCGGTCTGGAGGAGTCTGTTGACCAGTTGGCAAAGGCAAATGGAGTGAGATGGTATGATCATGTGTTGAGGAGAGATGGTGATCATGTCCTGAAGAAAGCCCTAGACTTTCAGGGGGCTGGAGCGAGGAAACGAGGACGGTGAAAGATCACATGGAATAGGCAGGTTGAGGAGGAGACGCGGGTAGTTGGATTGAAGAAAGAGGATGCCCAAAATAGACTGAGATGGCGAGTGGGTGTGAGAGACGTTGCTGGTGGAGTAAGGTGAATCCGGCCACCTCCATGATTGGGGACACAACCAGATTATAACTGGAAAAGAAGAAGAAGAAAAAGGAAAATCTGAGCCCAAACTGTCTTTCAGTCTATATTAGATGGTGAAAATGAAGAACACATGTACAACTACTTTATAGCGAGAACATTAATTTAATCTGTCTGTTGGTTAGCCCCATCAAATTTACTGGCATTATTTTGGCAGTGAATATTTTTTTACGGATTGATCTTAATAATCATTTACCTGTTGAAATAAAATGTCTTTTTTTCAGGATCATCTTTTGACACTGAATTACCAGTCCTGTGGGTTTTTCCATATTTCTTGGAGAAGCGGATTACTGCGGTACTACCAGGATTAAAAATGTTGGATTATAAGGTGAGGTCAGAAACTGTAGACAAAGAACCAAATGAGTTGTGGAGAACTTTTGACTAAGCCAATTTCAACAGGCAGTGTTTTCCTCCAAGCTTGTTTGTCCCTGTGATCAAGGGGTGTGGAATGATACTGATGGTAATAAATCCAGTGTTGGAGGACTCGAGAATGGTCTCGGTCTCGAGACCGATTTCAAAGGACTCGGACTCAAATGCTAGAGACTCGTTCTCGGACTCAGCCCTAAGGACTCGGGAACACGGTCCGAGTCCTTGACTGAGTCCTTGACTGAGTCCTTGACTGACTTTTTGCAAGCAAATATCTTGGTCATCTCACTCATAACAACACAAAAGCATTGTATTGAACATGCTTACACCACTGAGATAACAGAAATGAGGCATCCAACATGTTGACAAAGCCTATTTGTGTTTTTTGTAGCTCAAGCCATGTAGGACTATAGACACACGTCAGCAAAATCTAATAGTGTACATTTTGGCTGAAATGCTGACTTTTTATGAGGACTTGGGGACTCCACTCGGGACTCGGACACAGGGACTTGGTCTCGGACTCGGAGCTGAGGACTCGGTCTCGGACTCGAATGCTAGGGGATCTGTCTCAGACTCGGATTGGCTGGACTCGACTCCATCACTCATCAATAATTCTCCCGCATGAAGCATATGGGGATATTATGGTTTGGGGGGTGCCGAGGAACATTACATTATACAGTGGGGAGGCCACAAGTCCAGACATCCCATGCCTTCATGGCGAATGAACATACTCCCTTTATTTCTCAGAAATTACCATATCTACTGATCTATTAGCATTGCCTGACGCTTATCATCTGCTCACTACACAATTTGGTACGGTCTCCTCGGGTCTGATTTGCATGTTCTTCTTCACTCTATTGACTCATTCGCAGTCACAAGATACTCTCAAGCTAGTACTTTCCAGCTTTCGCAACCCTTGCATCCTTATAGTGGATTGGATTATCTCAGTTGGTAGAGCGATCATTTGATCCCTGGACTCGTGATCCCAGGATCCTAGGAGTCACAGCCATTGGTCCTTAGCAAAGGGCCTCATCCCCATTGGCTCCTCTCACCCAGGCATTTATGAGAACCTGTGAGGAAATTGAGTACAATCAGGTGCTGTATTATCTGCTGCTACTTATACTCTGAGGGATTGTCGGTGGGGGAACCATTTCCTGGGATCAGGATAATATATTTAAAGTGTTCTAGACAAGTCAGTGACGTTATGGATCGATCACTAAATAAAGTGTAAAATGTTGGCATTAGTCTCATTGTACGATGTAAGCAGAGTTAAAGCCCTCCCATCAGTCCCCTTCAAACAATGGAAAGATAGATCACTGTTGTATTTCAATTCTTCTTCTTCTTTTCCAGTTTTAATCCGGTTGTGTCCGCAATCAGGGAGGTGGCACGATTCGCCTTACTCCACCAGCAACGTCTCTCACACCCTTTCGCCATCTCAGTTGATTTATAGCATCCTCTTTCTTCA
>JAUOBX010363794.1:0-10825 GCA_032360705.1 Eupentacta quinquesemita
ACACACCAAATTTCGACTTGATCAGGCTGAGCATTCTGGACTTATCGTGTTTACAAGCCAGGCGTCACATACACACAAACACACATACACACACACGCACATACGCACATACACACATACACACACACACATACTGTCATGACTGCATAGATTCCTCTGACTTCTTCATGGAATCAAAGATCAAGACAGATGAAATTAAGAAAACTACAAACGGGATGTGGCATAGAATCCTCCTGACTGATTAATAGCTGACAGGAGAATCCATTTGCCGTCACAATTAATATTTGACTCATGGGTGGAATCCAATGTAAAATTCCCTCCACTTGGGATTTCAAAATATATTTCACGCAGGAAGCTGAGCTTGTTGTGTTATTTGGATCGAATAAGCAGTTGAGGTCGGTAGATTCTCCGTCATGAAGCAATAAATAGACGGCAAGTAATTATGTGCTCAGCGAGATATATGCGAGCCTGCGCTGATTACCTAGTACACTATAACCACAGTCTAACCTCGATCGGTCATCGACACTACTAGCAAAACGTTGGCCAGCAGTACGGGTACTCTAACAGTACAAGTTCGAATCGTTATGCCTGTGTGAAACAGTCACACTATATCGTTTTCATCTATTTTTCTTCATGTGCCTAGCTAGAAACAGCCGAAACTACACTGATCATCGTGTACCGGAACCACCACCCGATCTTATTCGGTTGTAGATCTCACTGACGAAACATTGGACAGCAATAGTACTGGTACTCTAACAGTTTGACTTGATATCAGTGAAGCAGTTAACAACTTTATCTGTTTTCATCTGTATTAAATTGCTAAGCCGGAACTTAGTACCTTAACAACAGTGCAACCTCCATCAGTCGTTAACATTATTGACGAAATGCTGTGCAAGTTCAAATTGTCATGTGTGAAGTGATTACAATTGATCTGTTTTCGTCTGTTTCGGAATTATTCGTATTCGCTTAGCCGGAAATTGCTGGAATTGCACATATTTGTTTGTACCATAACCATAGTCTACCATTAAACAGTAATCGATGTACCGGAAAGTTGTACCGCGGTATTGGTAAAAGTACAAACAGTTGGAATCGTTATGAGTGAAACAGTCACAGCTTATTTGTTGTTATCTAACTCTCGAAAGTCGTATGTGCTTAGCCAGAAAATTGTAACCGCACTGATTGTCCTGTACCCTAATTACCACAGTTCAACTTCATTCAGTCTTCGACATAACTGAGGGAATGTCTTGCACGGTACTGTACTCGAACATTACAAGTTTGATAAAATATGAGTGAAACTTACACTTCATTTGTTAGTGTCCGACAATAGATAAATGTCGAGCAACTGGGAGGAAAGTTTTTACCGAGTTACATTTTCCGTACTAATTATGACCTGACCAATCCAATTGAACCGTAGTAATCTTTGGAATTGATCGTACGTTCAATGTTATTTCATCCAATATTGAGTTTGAAAACCTAACGGAATTATCAACCCAAGAGGGTCGGTATGAGGTCTAAATACCTATTTTGTTTCAGACACTGGGACGGAACGTTTGTATAACTATAGCTACATTCAGTCTCTGTCTTGTGCATCACTTGGAGAGCTCATGTTTAGCCATACTAAAATTCTAACCATCATTTTATGATTGCAATGAGATACCATGAAAGTAGTTACTCGGGTTCAGGTATGATCCCATCAGTATAACAGTGGTGCAATCAGTGGTATATTATGGTATAGTAACATCGGCTGGGTTGAGAGTTAACACATATCTAGATATCCATGAACCGGTGATTTCCCAATTACGTAGCCCCGTAGCCTGTGTTATTTACAACATCCTGGTCGACGCGTACGTTCGTCTCCGCCCCGGGCGGTGATAGCTGCTCAGGTGACCCCATATCTACCGCTGTGATGTAACATCCCACAATGTGCCTCTGGTATTAACTAGTGAGTAATCACTCTAGATACCGCCACCGGTTCACCACAATTATCCTCTCACGTCCCTAGATGAGGATCGGACTCCATACTGGGACTGTCCTCGCCGGTATCGTCGGGATAGCGATGCCCGGGTACTGCCTCTTCGTTAACAACGTCACTCTCGCCAACAAGTTCGAGTTACACAGTGAAAACTTGAAGACCAACGTCAGTCCAACAACCTACGAGTAAGTGGTGACATCCAGCCCTCATAATTACTAGGTACCTGGTGATTCGAATATAAGTAACGGCGTCATCGGATGACGTCATGGGAGGCTGTTGCTAGGTATGCTCCCTGTATACACACTGATGAGCCGATGTGAAGTTGGAGTTGTAATAGGGAATGTACACAATGGTTACAAAGCCTATACAAGCCTATATATAAAGCGGCATAGCTAATGCTGCTGACCTGGAACGATAACGAAAATACTCCCAAACGTCATGCAATCGAACCAGGGCAAATTAATACCAATGGTAGTTTGAGTGAAAAAGAGCGGTCATCTTTATTGTACCCTTAGCCTACTTTCGATCTGTACGTGCGCAGATATATGAACAAGACAACAATGCATTGTAGCAGACATAGTTGTGGCGCAATGAATCGTTGGTCACTCTACTGTGCTTGTTCGACGTTAGTACCGAATAAGGAGCAGTTTACGTTAGGTTTTCCGTGATTTTACAAGTACAAGCAACTTACCCTGATAGCCGAAAATGTTCTCTATTCTGGGAATGTTGCAATTCCAAACGAGAGTTGAGGGAGAGTGAGCCCACATCGTCGGAAAGACTTGTGAGAGGACATGGGATCATTCCCCAATAGGTCGCCAACGTCCTCAAATTGCATAGATCTGCCAAGTTTGAAAGCTTTAGGGGATTGGAAAATTGACACGTCGATGATATATTTTCATAGCCAGTATATTTATTTCCCGTCTGTAACACCGACACCTCAAAGTTCAATCACAAAAACAGACGCACAGTCAGTGTGCGGTCGACCAGTTGTCGCCAGTCAAATCGCGAACGTATCATTCAGAACGATTATCATTGGGATATAAGGTGTACTAAACTCGCGTATGGACATCGATGAAACATATAATCAGTATATATATATATATGTATATACGTATATATGTATATACGTATATATGTTTGTATGTGAGTAGGTATGTATGTATTTTTATATGGCTATGTTCTTGTTTTGTATTCTGATCGAGGGTATGACTCATTTCACCAATAGATACAAATGTCATCAGTTGCAGAATTGTCAATCTATCTTAGTGAGTATTGTCAGGTATTACCATAAAATCAATGTATATTTCATTTCTCTTTGTTAAGGTTACTAACAAAATCTAGCAAGTTTCAATTCACGGCGAGAGGGCGCGATACCTTGCCAGACGAGTTTCTGAAGGGAGTTCCCGGTACTTGCCACTTCCTCCTCGGCTATACACCAGAATACACGAACAGGGTGGACAAACAGCTCTCCCGAGGAAAAGAGCATAGCCGTCCGCCTCCCTGAAGAACAACTACACTCTTCCATCATCATCACCAGGTCGTAGGACGCTGCTCATGGCCACTCTCCACCATCACAATTCCGAATGTTTTACTGGTCGGGCAAAGCCGTGAATGAAATGATTTATCAGGGTTCTTGAAATCCCAGTGACTAATTGTAGCTCAACAACACAACCAGGTGATATTAGAGTTAAGTAATGACAGCTTGCAACATCCGACATTGTGGGAGAATGGTCTCGCCTGCGTAGCAGAGGTTGTCTAACTCTTTTAATCGGAAAAAATATTGTAAAAGATGTACAACAAATTGAGAAACTTTCAATGCGTACGTGTGGTCTTCTTTTACAAGCATTGAAGTGGCGCAACATAAAATGAGACAAACTACAACTGCCTGCATCGACGGCCATTTAGACGATTGGACCAAGGTTTATCATGCTATGATTGTGCGCATGCGGGAATGGAATGACTGGTTAGGGTTCTTGAAATCTACATGACTGAATGTTACGTGGGTTAAGCACATCCATATGATAATGAAGTTAAGTGATGACATTCGGTATTGTAAGAAAACAGTATCGTCTGCGTGCCAGTGGTTGACTAAACCCTTCCATCTAGAAAATAAGGGAAGTACACCATATTGAGAAACTTGTGTACGTGTGATCTGTCTGTATACCAGCCATAGATCGCTACATAGGGAAAATATACAACTGCAAGTGTCGACAGCCATTTCGACGTCGTTGCACTCGAGTCACATATCATAACGAATAGCTAAATAATTTGTACCATAACGTTTCTTTTGAAATGTTAATGTCGAAGTTGCTGACACGTCTTCTTCCTTTTCTATGGCAATAACATATTGTAAATGTAAATGAGTTAA
This sequence comes from Eupentacta quinquesemita, assembly GCA_032360705.1. Classification (NCBI taxonomy): domain Eukaryota; kingdom Metazoa; phylum Echinodermata; class Holothuroidea; order Dendrochirotida; family Sclerodactylidae; genus Eupentacta; species Eupentacta quinquesemita. The sequence continues at coordinate 4,341 of JAUOBX010363794.1, forward strand.
ATACTTTCTTGTAAGGGATTTCTCTATTACGCTTGTATCTACATAATATATCATGTAAATTATTTGCAGTAGTGAATTGACCAGATCGACAGAGGATGAATCATACTGTAATATACATCCTTGTTACTAAGAACTATAATATACTATCACCATATTGTTAAATGAGGGTTGCACAGCTGGGGAACAACCATTTCATATTGAATGCACTTGAAGTCGCTCCCGAATATATTTCATCCCAATATATAGTTTGCCACGCCCTCGAACTGGGGAATCTGGTTATCTCCGGATAGAGATCAAATGTTTTCTTTTGCAGTTTACTGATTGGCTGACCCCCAGTCAGGAACACTCAAATAGTTATGCTGCAAACTCAAGGCTTGCAAAACCTCCCCTATATTTATATAATAATTGGACTCCAGTCTAATACAGACTTTTCTTCTTCAGTCCACAGCGCAGTGGACTTTGGCATTTGTGCCATCATCTCATCATCAGAAGAGGCAGTTAAGAAACACGATGTAACACTGACTAATATGTACCTATATAGCGCATTTACATCATGACCAGAGCGCCCTGCAACAAGGATGAAGTATTACATTACTACAAAAAACTCTTATTCTCTTACAATTGACACTGTCCCTATATTTTAACCGCCAGTGTAATATGACTGAGTGTGATGTCTCATTTACAAAAACCTCAACGTGATCGTGAATGTCATATGGAGCAGACGTATTCCATATTCTTGCTCACAGTCAGTATCAGTACTCGGATAGAATAGAGACCTAGTACGGGGAATACCCACCTAGAAGCATGGTGGTTTATTGATAGGCGCACCTCACTCGATAACTGCAATAATTATGTTACTTATCAACTTTATTTATTGTTCATATCTTAGAAGTAATACTCCCAGGAACTACTTTCGATGATTCTGGCACACTCGTTGGGCTCATTCTAAATTTAGACGATCGATTAGTTTTGAAGAAACATCAGTTTAACTCCACTGCAATTAGTAATCATCAATAATTCTCGGAAATAAGTTTTGCTTGCCCGGTCGTACCTGAGTGAAACCTGTGTGTTCATTTATTGCAAGGCTCAATACCCTCCAAAAAATCAACTGTTCCAACACGGCTTGATGTATTTTGCTAGTAGAACAAACTACAGGTCATCCAGTCATCAAGAGCTTCATCCATATCCATTTTCTTGAAGGGTCACTCAGAAAGTTATTTTTGATTGTCCGGACCTACCTAAGTGAAATGTTTGCGTTCATTTGAGGCAATGAACTAACTTAATCCACTCCAGTCGGATGCGGTATTCGAAGCGAATTCTTCACTCCCATGTTAAGTTCGTTGGGACCAGAGTGAGAAAAATCCAATTATGGTTCACCGTTTCACAGCTGACCATTGAAGCGGTAAATATCATTGGGAATATAATATCAAAACGTAAATCATGGGGCTCATACTAATGACATTTTATCGATTCTGCTATCGCGGTAAATTAATGCAATATTTCATCATTCTTACACGCTGACAACCTAACAATTTAGAATGATGACGCACACGTCGATATTTTCTCGGCAATTCTCGGCTATATGAGCAATCTGAAAAGCAACGTTCAGGTAACGAGAGTTGCCTCTACTCTGTTCACAGCACATCCCATATCAGATTCACAACTTACAATTTACAATTTACAACTAGTGCACATTTTGTTTGACAATTTGCTTCAATGACACCGTCACAGAAGGAGCAAAAAGAGCGTTGCTCCTGGAGGTTCCTCCAAACATGAACTGATGAATGCAGATTCCTATAAACTAGTTTGTAGTTAGATCATGGGCATCGTGCAGTATGTCCCGAGCGTGACAACTTTATCGCGGCAGTAAATCTATCTATTGACTTCACTGTGGGATTTTTTTTATCTCGGTTGAATTACCTGTAGAAATATTGCGATCGGAATCAGCTGGAATGAAAAATAATCATAGACAATCTAATAAATCAGTTACCATCATGTACATTATTCAATACTCAGGAAGCCACTATAGCTCCCGAATGAACAGTGAATATTGGACATACCTACCTGTAAATCACCACGACCGTCCGATAAACAATACGCCCAGCAATACTAGAATGGGAAGGACGATTGTATCTTACAGCGGTGAATTTAAATCCTAGGGATTTCCCATGCAAGTTTCCATAGTGTGATGGAGAACACTACCGCCAGTGAGTGACTCGTGTTTTTTCAGTTCCTCCTGTCGCCTGACTGAATAGACATGCAGTTTATGCGAAAATGCTATGCTATCATATTTTCTCCACGTGAAGACCAAATCGAGCTTCTTTTTTTGTTAACCGGAGGAGTGATGAGGCGAAGTTTATCACAGTCCGCTGTTACTCCATGGTATAATCGTGGTCGTTGAACCTGCCGTACATAATTTTTCACACATGCCATAACTGCAGGACAACGGCGCATGCGCAGGAGCTATTTACGAACTAGCTTCCTTAAATCAACCGAGTGAACGATCAGTTGGATTGATGTTTTACAGTGTCATGGCTCAATCTGTCACCATCGGGTTGAACTGAATTCGCCCTCAGATATGCTATTTCGTTCAACTGGTTGACCCTGAATGTTAGCCCCGGATTATCTGGACGCTGCGTTGACTTGAAGTTCTAGTGCAATTTGACCACCAGTCCTTCGTCAATTTGTGACATTTCCATTGTCGAAATGCGTCTAATGGTTGGGGACTTACCGGTACTGGATATATTCGTTAATGTGAATTCAGGTTCCCAGCTTCAGCAGTAGAATTTTCGAATAATTAAAATTGGCCTAATACAAATAAATGTAACATCAATTACTATTGTTCTCCATATCAAAGCAGTCTACCATACATACTGGAACTTGAATGACGGTGGGCCCCCTGTGAAATATGATAGAAGGAAGGTTACTCCCAAATATAATATATTGCTGTTCCAGACAAGGTCAGACATTGAGAGAAAACTATCTCACGAATCACGATCCAGCAGAGTAGACATGCACCAGTCTCATTAGTTGTGTCTGGTATCAGGCCGTTCGAGGTGAATCTGAATGAGGTATGAATTGGCCTGAGCTCTCATTCTCATTACTCAGTGTCATAATGAATATCGCATACACAGGAGAGTTTTTGACAGCCGACTATCCATGAAACCAGTGGACAAGGCTATGTGGGTGATGTGAATAATGGCAGTAACTACCTGGTGGGAAACTGGAGCTGTATTCTGTAACTACTCTCCTTTCGTGACGGTCGATGCCTGACATATAAACCAAATGAGTGTCTTCAATAAGCCAGGCTCCCTACCACGGAGCGTTGGACGCCCTGTCGTGAAAACTCTAAGCTCCACTCGATGTAATTGGCGGGATGACCAGCGTTCCGACGAATGTCGCAGTGTAAAATATGACGGAACGGGATCGAGGTACCCCCTAGAGATTGATCTGGTGGACGGCATTAGGCATTATTTATGTGAACGAAGAGTGATAAGATCGCATGGTATATCTTAATCCAAAGAGCTTCCTTCGAAATCCACTTTGAAGAAATATCGTCTGTTTCCGGGCGACATAAGTCTGGGTGTCATATGGAAGAAATGACCGTTGAAAAATAATTCAGAATCATATGCATGGTAACTGTCTTCATCGTCGATCACATACTGAGGAATAACACGATACCTGTTAATCGGCACACTTTCTGTGGACCACGTGTCAGTTTACGTCTATGCTGAGGGATTACACATTAAAATGAATAAATCAAAGTAGTGCCACAGATTATGTTTCAACATCGATGATATTTCCACAGTAGTGGCCATGTCACATTGTGTAGAGGCGATACCATCATAGGTGGCATTACCAGTGATCAAACTGTTACTGAAGCTTAGCATGTCAGCATTTTGATGAATAGACTCGGTAGAATTCGATTCAAAATAGCCGCTGCACCATCAGCTGGTTACGGAACCAATGAGGCTGAGTGAACAATTATAATCGCCTTGCACCAACGGCTATTAAATAACATGATACCACCACACAGATTTAGTGAGAGGGCAGACCAATCTCAGTCCATAGAATTAAAGTACTGTCCTTATTGTTACTACATATGGTATACGAGTATTATCGATGTTCACCACAGCGATTTGGAAATGAACGTTACGAATGTAAAGTATTATTGAGTATATTAGGTATATGAGACAAATTAGCACATTCACAATTTCGACCTAATTCTACTCAATAGGAATCGCCTAGTGACATTTCTTCTTTTCCTTCCTTCATCAAAGTACCAGTAACCTCCCGATACGGCCTCTATAGCATTATTGTATCTGAGGAATAGTTCCTCAGTTAATGCAATGTCCCATATTTGAACGCTGCGTGATGGCGAGGCCTTGTATCGCCTGAATTATAGTGACTCTCATTAGTTGTGCTGGTTAATGAACCTCACTACATGATTTCTGAGATGACTGCCCCTTAATACGATGGTCTCCGTATTGGAGGTGAGTGTTCGGTCATTCTCCTAACGGTTTTAAATAGTGAGATATCTTCATTTGGTTCGTATTGCGGTTTGATGAGAGACTAGAGCGAGTTCTTCACTGCCATTATTTTTGTGTTTGAATGCATGCCCATTTATCAAATTTCTGACGACATCGTCCGTGTCCACCGTAAGACAATTGTTCATAATGCTATGAATCAACCCACATCGGTCTACAGGCAGAAGAGGAATCAACTACCATCCCAGTGAGACGAACATCTGTTTTCTAACATCCCGGAGAGAGGAGTTAATTGTTAACAGGAGCTTTTGCCTCGCTTAGAACGTCATGCTGCATGCTTCGCTGAAGTTGAAAGACGACTCATCAGTGAAACGACAACATATACATACTTCGTTTTTTCTTTGACATTTCATCGCTATGAGCTTGGGCGGTGATCAAGAGACGAGTCATTGATGTCTAATAAACACACATGGAGTCGCTCTGTCGTTTTGATGTTAGGAGTGGGAGATGCCATTAGACTCTCTGCAGGCGTTGTATTCGTTGATACTGATTTGCGTGCAGGTTAGTTCAATAGTGATTTTTTTCTCGTAAGGAAGAGCGAGCTCATATGCGCTAAATATGCAAGGAAACCCACGAAACCTGTACAAGACTGGATCACTCATTTATGATCTAAGAAATCGTCCAGAGCGACTCCATGTGCAGATGTGGGCTATTCTTGATAGTCTCTCGATCACTAGATCACTGGGCTCAAGACAATAAAATGTCACAGGAAAAACAAAGTTAGGTTATATGTTGTCGTTTCACTAGCAGTCGTATTTTAACGTGTTCAAGGTATGTAGTATAACATTCCTAGTAAGGAGAAAATTACATCAGTTTGAGTTCATGTTAACAATGACCCCCTCTCCCTGGAATGTGAGAAAGCAGATGCGGATCTCACTGAGACGACGGTAATCGAATCCCTGTGGATTGATGTGAATTGATAAGAGCTGCTTCATAGCATATTGAACAAGGGCCTTTCGATCAATGGACATACATTTGGACGCAAAAATAATAGCAGAAAATTACCGGCCTGTGTCTCTCGTCGAACCCCACTAACGGAGATATCTTATACTGAGTAGCAGAATGGCCGTTCAGTTACCTCCAATACGAAGACCATCTTATAACGAAGCAGTCTTCTTAGAAAACATGGGGTGGTGTTCAATAGGCAGGTAGAACCAAAGAGGGTCTCTATAGTTTATGCGATGCGTGTCCCCGCCATCACGCAGCGTTTTAACTCAGCTGTGGAGCATTGGCTAATTAACGAGCCATTCCTCTGAGATCACAGTTGCTTGCCGTGGAATGTCTCCTTTAGCCCTAATGTGGGCCTTCTGTTTATTATCTGGGTTATTTCTCAGCATAGACGTGAACCGACATAGGGTCATACATGTTATTGCCTAGTGCATCCCACTGGACCCACCGTTACCAAATTCCTCAATTCCGCCGTATTTTACACTGCGACATGTTGTCGGAGCGTCTTTCCACCAATTTGAGAAGGTATCCGCCATGGGGCGTCCAACGTCCAATCCTCTGCAAACAGTTGTTCACCCCTAATTGACTAATTGACAATGGGCTTTGTGTTTGACCACTTTCGTCAGAAGTTTTCTTCTTTTTGAACAGATGGGTTCGAGCTGGATTCCATGCATGTTCAAGTGAAGTAATTCGCTCACCTTTCACTAGTATCAGTAGAAATGACAGGTTTATCTGTCGCCTGGGATTGCCTAAATCTTGTTCATGAGACGGAGCTTACAGAGAACCCGGAATTTTTAAAGAGAACAGCTCTTCCAACATTTATTCTCTACTGTGCACCAGACCGATCATCAATGTCATATCGTACCATAATTATATTGTTCGCTGTACCTAACTGCCTGCATGCCTGCCAAAATAGTATTAGAAGTGGAACTGTTTTGATTTGTGTCAATGTGTCAGAAGTCCTGTAATTTGTTTCCAAAAAAATATGGC
>JAUOBX010363905.1:0-10825 GCA_032360705.1 Eupentacta quinquesemita
TCACAGTAGAAGGTTTCTACCTGTCGACCTGTGAGCTATTCACTGCAATGGACGGTCGGGTTCTCCAATTGTGTCGTCGCATATTTTAACTGATGGGACCAGTGCTATGGCGGCAAAATATCGATCCCTTCTCTTTGGATAGGGCTAAGTAGCGGAATCGATTTTGCATCCGTGTTGGAGAACACAACTATGGAATTCAGAATAGGATACACTTAACAGGTCATAGACATTCTTCTATCAGTCACATGGTGAGAATTCGAACAACAAATTTTACACAGCACGCATCTGCGAGATATTTTACCGCTCGAATACGGAGGAATTGCAAACGGTTGACCATTCGTGTCTTATTTGCAGGTACAAATGCGATTAATTCTCAAACTGTGATGCTGTGTGCAGAGCAGTTACAATTTCCACCCTTCCCGCGTAAGACAATATGCGAAACAAGTTGTTCACTGAGAATTATCTTCGTCACTAAGAATGCAAAACTGTTACATTCAACATGACGGACTCACTCGATTTCGTACCCATTTAATTTCTTAATATTTGAAAAGAGATTTTTGGTGCAGAATGAAACACATAAAATACACTAAACTTAGAGTAAACACCCTCACCCGCTCGACGATGATATTATGGATGATCATCGCAAAAAACAGCAAACAGTAATGCTCGATTTATTGTGTTTCTTTATTGGTTGCACGCTTCTTGAAGTATTGATTGTGTTTCATTGGTAGCGTTGAAAACTAATTCAGGGATTATGTCTAACGTCTCCATCCCTGAATATCATGGAAAAATGGCGGAGATTTAGCCACCTTCACAAGTTGGCCCAAAATCAGGAAATTCCTCTCCACATTCTGCATTTTCCGAAATTGTTGCCAAATGAGAGACAGACCTTTATTTCGTATCCTCGAACCTTGTTGTGAAGTTTGAAATCATTCAACCATTGCAATACGTGAATATCATGAAAAATTGTCATTCGCCAGAATCATAACTCACCCCAAAATCGAGGAATTCCCCTCCAAACTCTGTTTTTTCGCCTGGAAAATATATTGACCATCTACCACGGTGTAGAATATTGTCGCGTTTGATCATTCCTAGCCTAGGATATTTTGGAAAAAACACAACAAATTAATTTATGGTGATTTTTCACGGTTGCTCGCTCCGTGTGAAATTTATTGTGTTTCCTTGTTAGCGTTGGGAACTAGATTAGGGCTTATGTCTAACGTTGGAGGATAGGGAAAATTATTGTATTTTAGGGCACAACCCCCTCTTTTGCCGGCGTTATTAGCAATGCGTACAGCACCCATAAGTCATAAACACCTTAACCTGTGTTTACGCGCAAACTACGCACTCCGAGTTATAGATCACAATGACAAGGTTGAATTAATTTACATTCGTCATATTTCATTTTTGTAGGCAATCAATTCAATACGTATCAAATATTGATTCCACTCACGCGAAATTCGAGCCACGCCAAGGAAGGTAATCAGGCTGGAGCGCATTAGTCATTGATGTATCTTCATAATTCGTTACAATGGGACCTGATTATGCTGAGGAATGCGAAGGAAGTCGTTCCCAGTTGGCATTCGTGAGAGTACGAACATTACTAATAGCTCGACAAGAAAGGCTAATATCTCCTCGTCGGAGAAATAACAGCAGACGACATTTTTAATCTAATATGGAAACCCCATGGACACAAATCGAACGAATAAATTCGATTAGGATTGATTCGTTGCGCAGTTTCATTAACCGCGTTACCTTGGTGAATTGCTTCCATAGGAAACTTGAACTCGCGACAATGCTCGTTCGTGCTATTTCAGGTTCGATGGTTGTCTCTAGTTGCGTTGAGGAAGGGTAGTTTTCCCTATAGTTGTCAACATCCATGCTTGTGAGCCTATGTCGCCAGTTGCGTCGAGGACGAGAAGTATTTATATCGATCTCTACCGTCCTATGATTTTCTATAGTTTGCAACTCACTATGTATGTGTGAGTACTGAGTATCCTGTGTAATCTCAGCTGGGTCGTCATTGTGAGAGTTCAAAAACCTATTTACAAACATTTCTTCAGTATTACAAGCAACACACATTAATTGATTGGTTACATAAGAACCACATTTTCTGACTTACAAAGGAATCATAGAACGAGTAAATGAACACAATACAAAATAATGAATATAATCCCGAATTATGTTACCCAACGTGGTGTGTAGTGTTCCTGTTCGGAGTACTCACATTTTACTCCCCGCATTGTATATGAAAATGTATACACAAATGTCAGTTATCCTCGAGAGTTGGGCCAACACAATGCATAATTTCCAACAGGTTCTCATCTATCATATGGCTGGAGTGAACCATTGGTGAGATCAAAAGCTATATGTTGGTGTTGACTGGTTTTGGACATTTACACCGTAACTTTAGTCAATCTGAAACGCTGCACACTGGAATGAATCGATTTTCCCTATTCGCTAATGTTAATCCTATCCTCAATGATATACACAAAGCGAGCAATTAATATAACACGTGTTGTATCCAGTGTATATCATCTGATCCAATCTCCTCCGCCATCATTATTGTACAGTATAAATAATCCATCTAACCATATTTCAAATGGAAACAGCACTCCCTAACAAACGCTTCTGTACGGAATTACACGACCAGTAATCATTGTTCGCTGGTTCCTAGTGCCATGAAAATAGATACTTGCGCTGTTTGGAGTAAGTACCGAGAGAAATGTTTACATATTGATATTATCACCTGTCAACGACAATCAGATCAACCAACCGAACAATAAGATACGGAAATATTTGACTGATAGTGATTCATCCTCTGATGAGTATAGACGGTCATTTAGGGGCTAGATATTATTTCGCAGAGACCATAATCCAGGATAATTTCATTTTCCGCTGTTACGTGTAGAGATTATCTGCCGAACTTGATTACAAGAATTGACCATTCGTATTCCAACTGAGTTATTGATCCGTAGGTAATTCAAGCTTGTCCAGTGAGGATGAATAGACGGTTAGAGAATCGGAGCACACTTGACAGAGTACTTGCAAAAATGTCTTGCATTGAGTGGATAGCCGAGCGGATAATATATACTGTTAGCTTCATACAACAAATTTAATTATATTAAAGACGACCACAACATTTGTGTGTCTCAAGAGAGGCTTTGAAAATATGTTGATGATATCTCAGTACTGATACTCTAACAAGGGCAGTTTGTACAGAAACGTAGCTATACCGATCATATGTTTAGCACTTGAGTATCGTTATACGATACTTACCGCGTTCATAAAGTTTTGAAAGCAAATGTAACTATTCAATAATAGTTGTTACTGCCATCTTATCCAACTTATCTGCAACAACCAAATGTTTACATCTGTGACCTTGTCCAGTGGGTCAATACCCACACTGGACAAATGTATGTCTGCTATTAGCTAACCTTAACCCATAATTCGATCTCTCACGCTCGCATTGAACATAATCAATTTCATACAATGAGAACAGACGATCGGACGACACGTTGTTAGAGCACGCTTCGAAGGCATGGGCGACTCGTCAACAACTTGGCTACCTGGTTCGTTTGTTTTCATATATATATATATTTATGTGTATAGAATTATGTTGGAAGAATGGCAACTGGAGTACTGTTTTTGAAAATAACGAACTGTCATATATTTCTGACATTCCAATGTCACTGACGAAGGACCTAGGAAGGTCAGAAATATATGACGGTTTTGCATTTTTGAAAGCAGCAATCCAGCTGTAATTCTCTCAACATAATTGTACTTTATCTGTTCGAGGAGTACACGTGGACCTTATATGATCTTCACTCTATGAAGCTGGCAACAATCAAAAACGCTCATGATAAATTATATATATTGAATCATCAGGGCAGATCCTCGTGTTGTTCTGGTTATATGTGGTATATTTGTTACATTTATTGCAACCTCTGAAAGGAGGGGCGAGCCGCCGACAGGCATCAACAAGTTACAAGTAACTAGTTTCTGCTTCAACTGGTTAATCAGGCGAGTAATAACTTAGTTCATTTTGGTGCACGTTGCGATATAGCTCGAGGATACAAGCAGTCGAGGACTGAGCGGAAATAATCCACTAACACGTGGGACTGACGATAGCAAAGGACATGATCTTGTCATTGAGGGACTTCGACGAGTTTTGGGCCTCATGCTGTGGATATTATTCCCAGATATGTTACAAGGATCGACTCACTAATTATGAGGTATTGACAGAGAACGACAAGAACGCAGGAAAGGAATATATAGCCATGAACACCCAAAACCTTCCAGACGCACCAAGAGGCATTCAGATGGAAGGTGGTGGGAGAACTGAACGTCTGAAAGATATTATGGATGACCAGGTGACTGGATCACGGTCAGTATGGTGATAGAACATCCTGCGGAGGTATATAATCATATTATGGTTATTATGGTTGTATTCTGTGACAGTAAGGGACATGTATACCTATCACTATTATTATTGTTATTATCCGCACAGTACTCATTTATTGTGTTAAGATAGCACCAAATACAGAGGAAGACATCTGAGTGGGAGATGTTATTAATTAAAAAGTGAATACTTTTATCATATGCCGTTCCTCTGACGAAACTGCCATTATATTCAGTAGGAATTACCTCTGCCAGCCTGTGAGTCATCCCTGTGATAGACTCCAGAACTCGATGTGAAAATAGTGTTTACAGCATGTAGCGAATAATTAAATGTGGTGTAGAAAGTAATTCGAGACACGTAATTTGATGTAAGAACTAACATCACAGTGAATAAACAAAACACAGAATTTGATTGCAGATTTAAGCATATCCAAGAAAGATATTTGATTTTCATTGCTAGTTTGATAAGAGCGAATGGTGTATTCATGATAACCACCAAACGTGGTAACATGGTAACGTGGTAACAGCTATGGTATCTGGTATATGCCACTATGTCATCATGCAAAGACTTTAGAGGAAACAAAAAGAGTTTGGCATATTAGAGTATAGTTTGGTATATAGGCGGGGCAATAATTCGGTGCTGATTCTTACCTGATTTCTGCCGATCGTCAATATTTTTTTCAATGGCCTCGCCATGTTGGGGCGAATTCAAAATGGCCGCCACCGGAGAAAAAAGTGGTTCAGGTATTTGAGCGTTTTATGTGTCGCTGATTATGATTATCATGCTAACTCATCGATTGAATGACATTTCACTCACTCGCAACCACTATATACAATTAGAAAACCTTTTATCCAAAATTATCGCAATAAAATATTTAAATACGAAAGGAATTTCGCCCCGCTCCTATGATTCTGCATTTGTGTTTTTGGGGTGACTCATCATGATTCTTAGGGTATTTTATTCATTTATAGTCAATTTATCCCTGTGAAATAACCTCGGAAGGTTGGTTTCCTGACAGGAAGATAGATGGGTATTGTCGAGGAGGTTATATAGACTTATAGGCTGTTATAGACTGTTGAGTATTGTATAGACAACACCTGTGTCATATGCCGTGCTTTGGAAGAAAGTGCGCCAACCATCCTAGGCTCGCCAACTAATAGTAAAATTAATATAGAATTGTCTGGTATCATACATTTTATTGTAGTGTAACGTAGTATTGAGTTGCGATACAATCGTAAACTAAGAATACATTGACCCTATAACTTTTCGCAAGTGAAATGATGTCAATCAACAACCACTACCAACCTAGACCCTGTTGGGTCTGCTCGGCGTGAAGTGTAGCACGATTATGCATGCTTTGAGTTATCTCTCCCACTGATCGCCTCTGGTGGCGGCAATCAGAGAACGGACAAATCAGAGGGGGTATTAAAGGGGAACCCCAGTCCAGTTATAGAATAGGAAGTGAAACTCGCTGAAACGACCCACAAGGTCTACTACCAACCATATAATCTGCAATGTCGGAGAATTTGCAAAAAAATGCAAAATGTAATCTTGCCCATGATCAATAAAAGTTTGCTGACGAAATCATTTATTATTCCTAATATTTGTAGATGTTGATGCTGCTGAAACTGAAGTGTTCTGCTATACCACATGTTAGCAATGTCTCCAGCATGTGTTGATATGTGTTTAGCTATGCCAAGAACGTACACGTTTATATCTACGAACAGTACGTTGGTTGCATACAAATATACGGAAGAGTCATATATAGTACAAAATGGCGGCTTCAGATGTTTTAAGCATAGGCCATCACACTAGCTGCTACTGTGTGATTATGATACTAAGTCAACCGCACAATTTAACTTTGGTTATTCCGGTAAAAAATGCTGATTGATTGCAGCATCGAATCTCGAGATACATCCCTTCAGCCAGGAAAAGAGAGTATGCAATTTCTCAATGCCACCACCACGTGCATGCTTTCGTTATATAAAGATGAAGGACATATTAATATAATTCTTGAGTGTCCCTCTTTCGTCACATGAGGTATTTTACCATTTAGAGAGGATGCCGGCGGATATTATCAGGGAAAACACACATCAAGTCGGGGTCGTCAGAGAATTTGATAGACAACCTAGTGAATGGATAGTTTGACCTCCGGGTACACTTCCGACTAATATACACACTCGATGGTAGCTTATTGACCACGTTGGAGATACGGTGGTCAGATATGTTATTGCTTTATGTCATGCACCCGCGGTGGATATATCGTCTAGGGCCAGATTACATATATATTCCACACCCACAGTGATTCCCAATTATTGTATTTACACACCTTTCGTTGATTTCGATACAGATTATTCAATATATATTCTATATTGTATTCATAAAGTGTTTTTCTAATTTAATACAAATTCGGCTGAGCGTCTATTTCCTAAAGCCAGGTGTTCACCTAGCTTCAGTATATCTGACCGTGGGCGTTTGGGTGTGTGTGGGAGGTGGTGGGGTGCTGTTTCTGTTTATTCGCTCACCAATAAAGTGTACTACATACGGGCATTACCCAAAATCATTCAAACTCAACCCGGATGAGATATCTGAAATAATAAGCGAATCCAGGCAGTTCAGTGATGGTAGATACCAGCAACGAACACCAATGGTGCATACAGAGTGATCGAATGTAACGGCGGCAGGTGATGCTGTTGTCGTTTGCAAGCGTCGTCAGGTCGACATTTCTACCTTAGAATACATTGTGATTTGTCATCACACGGGTTAACAATGGTAACACTGAGTTTTGGTGCAAATAGTAAACTTACATAGCGCCATAACTGTGTCGTTATTTTACAAGAAGAACCTCCCGACAGAATTATCAGGAGAGACATGTTCTCAATATTTTTCGTGGAAGGTTTCACATCGCGGAACCAGTGAGTACGAATGTACGAGTACATGGAAGATATTTGTATGAATTGGCTGTGAGTGGAGGAAAGCCTGGTGAACATGTCCTGAAGGTACACTACTAGGGATGTGAGAACTATTCAATCAGCAATACTGTACAATCGGCACTTGGAGCCATTAGTAACTGTAATGGATACGGTATGCTAATATCGAAGTAGGATACATTTGAACTACCTAGTTCTCCTTCTGAAGTGGATTGAGGTAGGTTGCATATTACTCAAGCGACAACATAAATTCGATAAATTGCATAGTGAACAGTTCATCCCAGACAGAAGATCGAACTGGCGCCAAAAACGATGACATTGTATACATTGCACTTTCCTGAGATGCGAGCCTACTTTACGCAGGGTATGACAATGTTTTTGTGGTGTATATCCAATATGAACGAAACTAAGTGAAGTTATATATGTAGATATGGGGTTTCCTCTGTTTGTTCATATTCCCGAGAATGGTAGGTTTTCAATGCATTTACTATATATTTCGATGTGACTCGACCAAGGAATGAGACAAAAAACCTCGATAAAGTTGGCAATGATCGAGGCAGTGCATCTCCGTGGAAGAATGAAATTTCTAGTTAAATCCCACCACGTCGATATTAGTCGGCAACCTTGAACAATTTGTGAACAATCCGCCTGAAGGACACAGTGTGGACTTGGGTCTTGAGGACAGACGTAAATGTTAGTTTGACACTATTGAATCTGAAACTGCCATGGTAGAGAACATCGGAACGCCATATGTGAGGTGTGTCGGTCAATGAAATGTTCAACCCAAGATTGTGACAATTACCGAGCCAGCGTATATTGTTGGATACATGAGAGGTTGAACGTGCTAAGAGAAGGGTATGATACGTAATTGTTAGCGATTTGACTATGAGGCATGCTACAAACTTGGGCCCAACCTTCGCTGATGTTAGTTTGACACTTTGACTTATTACCGTCTCTGATTGCGTGTAGCCGACCGTAACCCCTTTCTTCGTTATTCATATCCATGGTCTTTTCTCACCTGTAATTGACTGTTGTGAACCATCATATATCAAACACTGCCTATAGGACTTAAATGCAACCAACTGTCACATCATCCACGCACTGACCCGTCTGCCTGCGAGGTATTCACTGCAATTGACGGTCGGGCGCTCCAATTGTGACGTTGCATATGTTAACCGATGTGGCCAGTGCTTTGGCGGCAAAATATCGATCTCCTCTCTTTGATGGGGCTAAGTAGCGGAATCGATTTTGTATCTGTGTCAGAGTACAACTAGACTAACGTATTCAGAATATGATACACTTGATAGGTCATGAACACTGCCTACTGGCATATCAGTTCAACTAATTACGAACAGTAAAGTTCAAATACGCGTTGTATAGCATGAGAGCATATTAGCATATCCTTCTAGTGTTGTCTGCTCAATATCTGACAGTGTCTGCGAAAGGTATACTATTTGCGTTCATTTTCCAGGTTCTCATGCAATTATTCCAGAAAGTTTGATGGAAATGCCCTTTAAATTACTACAGTCACACAGACAATGTCAAACATCTAGAAACCAAATATAGATTCGAGGAGGCCCCGCGCCGAAAAACTCATTATCCATCACTTTTGGGGAGAAATGTGATTCCAGTGGATGTGTGTCTTTCGAAGGCAACCCATGTTCAATATGAGAGGATCGTGGCTCATTGTTGGTGTTGGAATCTAGATCAGATGATAAATCTAACGTCAGAGAATAGGGAACAATATTGTATTTCAGGGCACATGCAGTGTATCTTTTGAAACCATTAGAATAGAACGTCTGCCGGCGTTAGTAGCAATACATACAGTACCCGTGAATTATAAGACAGCTAAGCATGCGCAAACTAGGCACCCATAGTTATAGCACACGACGACAATGTATAATTAATTAACATTTTGCCATAGTTCATCTTCGTAGGCAATCAATCAAATGCGTATTAACTATTGATTTCAAGCACGCGAAATTCAAACCACGCCAAGAAAGTTAATCAGGCCAAAGCACATTAGTCATTTGTGAATACTTATAATCAGTTACAATATGACCTTATTATTCTAAGGAATGCGGAGGAAGTCGTTCCCAGTTGGTATTCGTAAAAGTACGAACAGTAATATCACCTCAACGAAAAAGGGCCAATATCTCCTCGTAAGAAAATAATAGCCGACGACATTTTTGTTTCTAATATGGAAACCCCATGGACACAAATCGAACGAATGAACTCGATTAGAATTGATTCGTTGCGCAGTTTCCTTAACCGCGTTACCTTAGTAAACTGCTTCCATAGCAAACTTGCACTCACGACAATGCTTATTCGTGCTGTTTCAGGTTTGGTGATTGTCGCCTGTTGCATCGGGAAACGGGAAGGGTTTCCTATAGTTTGTAATATTTATGCATGGGTTCTCTCTGTAATCATAGCCAAGTCTTGACTTTGTGAGAGTTCGATTACATATTCACGAACATTTACTGTGTATTAAAAGCAAATTAATTAATTAATTAGAGAATAACGCATTTTCCTGACTTAGAGAGGGACAGAACGAGTCAATAAACACAGCGTAACTATAGTTAGTGATATGAAAAATGGAACGATCTGAATAACTGCTACTTCTGATCACTGAGCAAATTATCGAGGCCAATGGAGCACATTCGATACTATTTATCAAAACTGATGAGCCGATGAAAAAACGCCTTGTATCCAGTGCGTTTCAATTCTCTCAATAAATGCAATCAGTGCAAAAATAATAATAATACAGATTCAAGCAATCTCTCTCTGGTCTGTACGTTCTCATTCATTCAGTCCCATGGCCGCTAAGTAAAGAAAACACTCCCTAACGAATACTCTGGTACAGAATTACACCAAACGCATTCATTACTCGCCGCTGCTCATATGCCATGATAATAGATACTCGCCAGTTGTTTGGAGAAAGTCCCGAGAGAAATATTTACATATCATAACCTGTCAACGATTATCAATTCAAACAACCGGATAATAAGATACGAATATATGTGGTCGATAGTGAATCATCCCCTGCTAAGAATAGACGGTCACTTAAGTGTCAGATATTATTTCACAGAGACCATAATCCATGCTAATTTCATTTTCAGCTCTTACGTGTCGGGAATAAATGCCGAATTTGATTACGAGAACTGACCGTTCGCATTTCAGCTGAGTTATTGATTTAGGTAATTTAAGCCTGTTCTGTGAGGACGAATGGACGGTAAGAGAATCGTACTAATACTTGTTCATTCCATTCAGTATATAGCAGAGTAAATAAGCTAAACTGTTAGCTCCGGGCAATATGTAATCGACACGAGGCGAGAACTTCACAACAACAATTCTACGTAATGATAGGCTGGATCTCAAATGAGACACAGAATAACAAATTTAGCTAAAAAGACGTAAATAGAACGGCCGATGATTCTGGTGCAAAATTTCGGAACAATACTAGTTATTTTATATATGTATAGTTTATATATAT
>JAUOBX010364238.1:0-17065 GCA_032360705.1 Eupentacta quinquesemita
TTTTTACATGTTGACCTCTGTTGACCTCTGATGACCTTGGACCCAACCCAAAACAATAGTTTATGCACCTTTCCGTTTACTATTTGTTGTGTTGATAAGGCTTTGACTTTGTTGACTCTAGATGTTGACTATGACCTTGAACCGAACCTCAAAACAATAGGGATCATGTACTCTAAATGGCGGACCTACATACCAAGTATGAAGTCTCTGCACCTTTGGCTCACTAATTATCGTGTTCACAAGTTTTCAGACTTCGACCTCTGTTCACCTCAAATGACCTTGGGAGGGAACCCAAAACAATAGGGATCATGTACTCCATTTACCTCTCCTTTCACTAGTTTATATCGTGTTTACAACGGGCGTAACACACGTACTATACACACATACACATGGAATCACGAAGCACTGTTAATATTAGTATTCACCAAAATATTCTTACTGTTTTTCATGACCATAGTTTGGAACGGTAGCATGTGGGCCTTTGCTGGCGCAGAGAAAACTGCAGGAATAGCGGGTGGCACCCTTTCTTGGAACTTTGGAACGAATAAAGCAGTTAGTCCATATTTTTGTGATGGCCACTGAAGCCCTTGAAGCCTCCTGAAGGAGCCATGGCCGTGTCGAGTGAGGCACATGCGATAATTCTTCTTCTTACGACTTGTGTCCAGATGATATCGAGGCAGGCAGAGGGTGTTATTAATCCCAACCTGCTCCAGTCTTTTAACGTCCCCATCCGACGGGACGATCAGTGAATTCCAGGGCTTGACAACTTCGTCAGATCCTGGGGTAGCGGAAGTTTCGAAGTCGAACCACGGTAAACTACGCACAGCCGATTGACGAGACTCATCTCCACTGAACGGGAACAACCCCCGCGCCGTGATTTCCAAATTAACTGCACGACTCATAGTTGTGTTATAGCGCCACTGCATCTCCACTCACTCTCACCAGTGATTTCTTATCAGGTGTAGGGAATAGGGCAAATTAGGCAATGTATCCTTGGCAGTACTTTTAAAAGTGGTGGTGGAGGGGTGGCTGGAATAGCAGGGCTCGGAATAACGATCTCACTGATGGCAACTGTGCCGCCCATTAACTCTATAGATCAGCAGTCTGATAGCTATCCCAGCCTATTTGGTTGTACCCTTCTGGATCCTCATTTCAGGCTCTGTATGGGGCTTCACACAGATGACGATGTGCCAATTACCATTTATTTTTCGCTTACACCAGTCCTGTTATAAAGATATTAATAAATAAAACATGTACTATTCTAAGGTCTTTCATATGAAGGAGGATGTGAGCCCTGGCATGCCGGGTCAAAAGCAGACAATTCATTGATCAATAGTGCTATTATGAGTGTCAGGCTAACAGCCAGAGGATTGGAGTTTGGGGTCCTCGTACAGCCATGCATTTTCTATCCAGTACTGATCGACGGCAAGCCATGACTAGTTCCATTGACCAGGTGGTATATTTGTAAAGCACTGCCGAACATGTACTATGGTGGAGGCATTACATCGAATGATTCATATACTATATACTCCAAGGCACTTAACAAGGCGATCGCCGAAAAGTGTCTCGCCTAATTGCGCAATCAGTGTTTTGTCTAAGAGTCTCACAGATAAATTATTTGATTTTCTCTATAGACATCTCGGGTGACCCTCGCTGTACCTTTCGAATTCTTAGCACCAAGGGCAGATCACATTGACCAGCTCCCATAAAAATTAAACGAACTTTGCATAAATCATGCAAATTAGATACACTGAATGACCTTTTGTGACCCCGATCGTACCTTTGATATCCTCGGGATCAAAGATGGACAACATTCACCAGCTTCCATAACAATCTAACAAAATTCCAAATTCCGCATAAATTATGCAAATTAGATACACTAAATGACCTCTGGTGACCTCGACCTCACTCCCCAATTTCTTGGGACTGAAAGTAGACCATATCCACCAAGTTTTGTGAAAATCAGACAAATTTCCAAAAAAACAATTAATCAGGCTTATTAGGGTACCTAATTAGCATATTTCATGTTGAAAATCTAATCAGTTCATCTACCTGTCATCCTGCTCCTGTAACTCAAACCACATCTTCGTAGCTCATACGGTTCTTGTGTAATCTTGCTAACGAGCTGGAACAATGAATTACATAAAATTGTCTAATTATCCGACTTATTTAGGGTCTATGGTGCCCAACCCCGATGCTACACACAGAATTTCGTCCCAATCCGCCATGCGGTTCAAGAGAAATCCTGCTGAGAAAGTGTGACACACACACATACACACACACACGTACACGACATAGCGATCACTAAGTCTCTTCCTGAACGTCATTCAGGCGAGACAAGAATGATTGTGAAAGACTTGTGGGTAGTTGAACGCTCCCACCGGACACATGACACAAATGGTTTCCATGATCTCTCTTCACTAGGTCTTCTCCTTCCAGTTTCAATCCAGTTATGTGCCTACTGAACAGGGCTTCCATGTCTTTTCATCCTCCTCTCATTTGACGAGGCCCGTCGGAGAAAGAGGAAAGAATTACAAAGAGTAGTGAGAGGAAGCTTGTTGATACTAGAATTGAATAGCTGGAAGTTGTAGGAAGAGGGAAAGCAGACAGATGGCGAAGCATTCCGAAGTCGCGAGGTTCTTACAACAAATGAGTTAGGGTGAGAGACAAAGTGGGTCGGGTCGCAGGAATGCAAACAGCATATTGCTGCATGTTGCTTGATGGGATGAAGGGTGGAGGCATGATAAATGTCACACATCACTCACCATCGCTCTCTGTGCTTCTCAGAATTGCCTGCCCATCTTCCTTCCTCTCAAACACCATATCTCACTCCCATACAACATTGTAGGTCTCATAAAATAAACAGTATGACTTACTGGCACACACTCACACACACGCACACACACACACACTGTGGGACTGCTGCAAGTAATCCACTAGATAAAGAATGGAAAGCGATATGGATTAAAAAAGAACACAAACAAATGTATATAATTTTTATATTAGTTTTTCCTCTTTCCTGAATTGAAGCAATCTACATTTTCATTGAACAAAAAAGCAATAATCTCCAGAAATTAGAAATATGTAAAGGGAAATATTTTAGTTTATATATATGTACACAATCTACATGGTATTGATATGGAGTAGTTGGCCAATAAATCTAGCATACACCACTGCAAAAAGTGTGTTATTGTATAGACTGGTCAGTATAATAAATAAAATCCTTCGAACCGATCAAATACTGCATCTCAAATCACCACTTTGTCTATGCAATTTCTCCAAATAGATCAGATGAGATTTCCCCCCCACAGATCAAATAATTCACACTGGTGTGTTACAAGCCATAATTGTCTTCGAGTTTACAGACTTGTTGGTGAAGTTCAGACTTTGGAACAATGACATACTATGCCAGTTCATTTGTGGGATTTTCCCCAGTTCATTTGTGGGATTTCCCCCAGGTGATACTAAGTAATGTTATATTATCCCACATTGATATAGTGCCATATTCAATCAGTAATCATTATAACTATTCATCAAATTGTAGATTGAATTGGAACTGAAAAGAATAGGGTTTATACATTTGTGCCATGCTTTGTTTACAGCCCAAGAGAGTAAGCAATCCTAACCAAGATAGATAATTCTGTTAAATTTGCAGTATGGTGCATGGATTGATGCAGACAATGTTCATCTTTGAACAGGTCTCTGGATTGGTGAACTATAATACTTACCCCCTATGAAACTCTGCTCTGCCCCCTGTATGATCACAAGTTGTCCTTGTTGTACGTTCAACATTAATTTTTCACAATAATGCGGGTTAGACAGTGGGCCTCAACAGGCAATGTGAATTGCTGGAGCAGTTGACAAGTATGTACCTGGCCATTATAAATACTGAGTTGGCCACCCAAATCCTCCTTCTCATTTTGCCAGACCAATTGCAGATTTCCAGACTAATAGAAACTTGTGTTCATTCATCAAGATAAGTGGATCACAACAATGTTCTTCAACATGTATTTTTACAATTCATGTGAATTTTCAAGGGTTTTTGGTTTCTCTCTTACTTTCTTGTAAGACGGCCATGTATTTGTGATCATCTAGGGGGCGGTGCAGGGTTGCCAGGTATTTGTGATCATATAGGGGGCGGTGCAGGGTTGGATAAGGTGCGAGAGAAGAACAGCTATGCTCTGCTAAGAGACAACATCATTGTCTCACATTTTCTGTTACTTTCCACTCAAGATGGTTACCTCACTAACAACAAATTTCTTGAGAGTTGATAAATAGTGGACAGATATGGGTAGTGCAAAAAAATTGTTCATCTCTTCACGGAGCATCAAATAGCATTTTAATTACTGAATAAACCAAAATATTGGATGAGTTATTCTTTTTCAATCGAAGGTAATAAACATAACAGTCCAGGCACAACCTCAAAGGCCAAGGATTAACTTCAGTTATTCTAATACCTCCTTCTTCAGTACTTCATCAAAATTGTTCACATAAATTGCAATAACTCAACCAGGCGACATGCTACAGCCATAAAATTCGAGATTTTTGGTTTTGACATACCCTCTTTGAATTGGTGCCCGTTTGAAGAAAATCTGTCACAAGACCCTTGGTCTGTAAACCTCCGCAATGAAACAATGTAAGGATTAATCAACAGTCATGAATCTGTTACATTATTTTAATTTCTTCACCATTCTGTAACCATTTGAAAGTGAAGCTAGAAATTGCATAGAGTATTTCTATGGATTGTAACACCATACCTAATATTGACCAGTTCTATACACATGGAACCCTATATTGTTGTTATAAAGAGAGAGAAGTATCGTAAAATTAACCTCCATTGCACAAAACAGAAAAATGTTAATAATAATATTAGCCCACGCTCACAAAATGCACAAATATCATGATATCTCTATATACAATAGTAGGTTTCTTTATTTCTAAAGTTTTTAACTTTTCCAAGAAACGAAAAAAAATAGACTCTCTAATAATATTTGTCCATGCTCTCATGTTACCCAGCGTTCAAGTAGCTGCAAATGTTGGATTTTTCCCCAATGACAATCATGGTAGAAATCGAAAGGTTATTCATTGTGCTATCAACAACTATAAGGCAACTCATGCATTCAGCAACTCTAACAAAAATTCAGGCAATCAACCATCTCCCGAAGTATAAAAACGATTCAGAAAAAAATAATTTGAGTAAAAAATGGATGACTCCTCAGCCCTCACTATAGATAGATAAGTCAAAATCCTGTCATGGGCATGGAAATTAGCTTGTGACATACATATATAATATACTGTCTTATGAAGAAGGAATATGGTTAAGTTGGAAATTCACTGCAATGTTTCGATATGGTGTTGATTAGGAAATTTACCACACAGCATGGTAAAACACATTAATGCCACCTGATCTGAACACGTATCACGCTCGGTAATCCGATAGAATTTATAGTAAGGTACAGTGAATATATGTATGATATGATAGAGAAAAGGTGGTGTATTGTCCTTCTAGGACAGGAATTACCAAAACAACCAGCAGTTTCCCGATCAATTCTACCCATTGGGTTTTATCCCACTAGCGATGTACAAATGATTTGTGTTGTCAAGCAGCACTAGATTGATCTCCACACCCATGTTGTGGATGTAGACACGATGGCAGGAGACCCACAATCTAAAATCTAAGCAAACTCATCGGGATCTGAATCCTGGGCTCCATGTTTGGGCAACACATCGTGAAAATACTTGGCATTTCAATAACGGATATTAGAGTACACCATTTGGGCGATTGAATTTGCATACAAAGGAACCTATTGGTGGTCATTCCACTGGATTTGTCACTACATTTTTTTTATGCATTCAGAGTAATGGTGAATTATTTGATATGGATATTTACTAATGATGAATGGCTAATGGTTCATACTTACCATAACCGAGATGCATATTCTTATAACTCTATTCTATTTTTTCATTGCACTTGCTATCCCAATGATTGCCAGCAGTTCATAGGATTAACATTCTGTAGTGGTTGCACAGGATACTTCAAAGAATGTGGGATAACTGTAGAGTACCCCCATCTATTTGGATGGTATTCATCAATCCAGGCTTTGTAGCGCACACGGAAAGGTCAACAGTGGCATACCACATTCTGTTACCAAGACTATGAATAATAAATTCCTGCTAGCATTTCCAGTATGGTCATTGAAGCTTAGGCAACATCACATTGCACCTAAAAAGATGTGTGACAAAATCTGTAGACTGCTTTCATATTGGCAGAGAAATTGATGAATTTTTCCTGACACTGGCATATAGGTATACCACATTTTTTTGGCAGCCTGTGCAACCACTTCACATGTCCCAGCATGCCATCAATCATTCAGTGACCTGAATATTGTCCCACACGTCCACGTCAAGATGATGAAAGTCTGTTGTTGTGCTCATCTCCGACAGGTCGGCTAGAGTCAGACCGAAGGGATCTTTGTTGAACTGTGAGACCGATGACGACATATCCTCGACCACAGAGGGGCCGGGCCCAGCGGGGGAATGGCTTCCTCCCATGGGACCCACTGTAGATGCTGCGGGAAGGACTAGGTCCAACCAGTTGAGGTCGTTATCAGCCGAGAGCGCCCCCGGGAAGGCATTCTCTGCGGGTGAGCCACTCTCTACGGTCAGTGAGAGCAAGCTGTTCTCTGGGTCAGTGCTGTCTATCTGCATCGAGGGAATGGAGTAGCGGTTCTTGCTGGTGGCCTTGCCAGAAATGGTGCCCAACGGGGGGCTCATGTGGTTGTACATTGACAGGTCGTGGCTATCCACCTCCATTGGCCCTGGGCTGGGGACAATATCCTGTAGAGTTCGCTGGATAGACAGTGTGCTGGTAGCCGTGCTGAAGTCAGGGGGTGGGGATGACCTTGCTGGTGCCAACGTTGTCATATGGTTCATCTCGATATCCTTCTGTGAGGCACTTGTGACAGCAGGGTCTAAAACGAATGAGCAAATAAAAAAGAACATTTACTAACAATTCTTGCAATAAAATAGCTCACAATTGGGAA
Organism: Eupentacta quinquesemita; assembly: GCA_032360705.1. Classification (NCBI taxonomy): domain Eukaryota; kingdom Metazoa; phylum Echinodermata; class Holothuroidea; order Dendrochirotida; family Sclerodactylidae; genus Eupentacta; species Eupentacta quinquesemita. The sequence continues at coordinate 7,044 of JAUOBX010364238.1, forward strand.
AATTTTTCAAACTTTTCTGAGATATGAAACTCCACTTCAGGCCTCCTGTAGTGTTCTGCAAAGATAGATGTGACATAGCACATGGAAACAGTCCTATGAGATTTTTATGAGAGAAGTGTAGACCTGAATTCCATATTTATTGTCGATTGTGAAATTTGAAGGTTATTATCCAGTGCTCATATAGCAGTTTATCACTGCTTCACAGCAGTATCAAAGTGCTTCCCAGATAATACTTTTATAGGCAACGGGTACGCACTTGACAGGTGGGTGTTCACGCTAAGCAGCGCGATTGCGGGATTCCGCACCTCCCTTGCCGATCCCGCATTGGGGGAAATGTTGGGGGGGGGTTTCCCCCCACTCCAGAAAAAAAATCTACTTTTTTCTTCACGTGCTGCTTGATTTTATTAGCTTCTATCTAGTACTACTAATGATCAACTGTCAATTGCTAATGCATAAAATCATTTTATAAGAAAAGTTCAAATTTATGTGCAATTTCAGTTTGTACGCGATCTCCAAACCCTCTCAAATTGTCAAAATTCCCCCCAAAAGTTTGAAAATCCCCCCCAAATTATAATCCTAGCGTGAACACTGTGACAGGTGTGATAATTCTGGGAAGTTAATAGTACCCGCTATTGTACTGATGTCCCCAAATGGCAAATACGCCTGGATGGGCTGGGGAAAATGGAGACAAAGCACCTTGCCCAAGATATTAGAAAAGATGATTGGCCATATGCAGAATTCAAACTCGCTAACTTCTGATCATCAGTCAGGAGCCAGCCCACTGAATGATGGCAATGTGCCAATTGCATACTCCATGTTTTTGCCCTGCTCAGTCTCCCGCGTCCAGTTTGGACACAAGGAAGAACCTCTCTCCTCTACGGCGCCGAAGCCTAGACGATCGGTGATAAAATGATGAAGAAGCTAACTGCATTCAAAATTTGGACACATAATGTTGAAAATCTCCCGGAAGGACAAGATCAGTAAAGGAGAGGTGCTCAGGGAATCAGGGTCCACCCTCCAACTGACGACTACACAGCCCAACACAGAGGTTGATAGATGTCAATGACAGCCAACCTGGTACGAGCAGAAGACACCGACAGGAACAGGTAAGTCTCCCGTGCTTAGCGCCCAGCAAAACTGCAACATGCATCAACCAGGATTTGAATGCTGGCCTCCTGGTGGAAAGCTGTCGTTTGACCAACTTAAATCTATTCAACCACTGGACTAAATGAACTAAGAGGCTTCTAGAGCAATGTCTGAAGGATACTCACATCCGTGACCAACCAGAACCTCGAGAAGATCATCAAAGGACAGGTTACTATTGCCCACAGGTGACAGCATGGGAGCTGATGATGAGGGTGATAGTAGCATGGGTGGGGGACTGCCCATTATCTTTGCCTGCTGTGGAATAATAATAGTGAAATCATTATGAGTAACAGTTCACTTTATTGATGCAGGTGTTGATTGTCTAGATCTTCTTTTCGTGTTTCACTAATTCAGTCAGTAATTAGGTGAAATTATCAGGGATTGATAATGGATCCAACTTTATGTAAGACTGATTCCTCAGCTAATGCTTAATGCCAGATTATCATCATTAAATTATACATACAGGGACTTTTCAAGTTGAAAAACCCCTCTTCCACTGTCCTAAAGGCAGGGGATTGAGAGGGAAGAAATGGAAGAAGGGTGGGGCTTCTCAGCACCGACACCAGCAGTACAGAGGTGCATACTACCTTTCTGTCAATAGTGGCTGTGATAGTGGGGAAATTTCCAGTCAAATTCATGTTTATATATTTAGAACTATTTGTGATGAGTAACTCACCCTTCGTTCATTGTTCTGTCTAACAGCCTCTTCATAGTTGGGTGGTGGGAGCATGAAGTTGGGTGTGGTGATGCTCCTGGCCAGGCCAGACCCTAACTCAAGTATTGCCTCCTCTGTAGGACTGCTAGGCACAGATGATGACTTTGGCGTGATGATACCATTGGCCGTCTGGTGGACCTGCCTCAAGTCTGGATGGCTCTTGGTGGTGAACTGGAAGGGCTGTCCATTCGAGGGGGGCGAAGCAAAGTTAAAAACCTTTGGGTGCTGATTGAGGGTGTGCACAAAGTCGTGCCCCTGGAAGTTGCTTGCCGGCTTGGTGGTTGTTGGGGGCGATGAGAGCTTCAGGTCTGGGAAGAACTGTTGGATGTCGGTATTTGTCGGGGGAGAGTTGTGCAGTGGTGGTGGTGGTGGTGGGGGTGGGGGAGGGGGCTGGGTGTACACCCTGTTGCTCCCAAGTTGCTGTTGTTGTTGCATCAGCTGCAGTTGGGAGAGCTGTAAGGCACGTTGGAGCTCTTCGATCCGCTGCTGTTGCTTCTTGAGTAACTCATTGCTGTTCATCTCTGGGAGCTGATTGAAGTCTGCTGACATATCAACGTCCGTAGTCGCACAGCTGCTGCCATCTCCGATGGTGCTCGCGACGGAGGGTGGAGGAGACTTGAGCAAGAAGGAATTTGTTGAAGGGGGGCTCTTGATCATTGTTTCATCCATTTTCTTCAGATCAAGGGATGAGGGATGGTGGAACGACATTGGCTGATGATTGCAGATGGGGCTGGACACGGGAGGGGGCTTGATAGGTTGGAATGTAGAGGGATCAAAGTGGGGGCTACAAGGGGACATGGGCTCAGTATTCCTCATCATCTCTGGGGATGACACTGGCGGGGAGGCCAAGGACTGTCTGTTACTATTACAGTCACTCAGGGAATCACTGCTATGAATGTCTGTTGAGCTGGTGACCTTGGTTGTACTGGAGGAGGTCACATCCGGGCTGCCAGCGACAGATCCTGGCTTCACAGAGAGTTCTGCTATTCTCAGCCGCTGTACCAATTGAGGCTTCGTCCCCGATACGTGGAGCCCCCTGCTCTTCAATTCAGCCTTCAACTCGGATACCTTCATGTCCTCGATGTTGGCGAGGCAGAATGGCTTTGCCACGGTCGTGCTTGTCGCAGAGGTGGTATTGGTGCCACCGACACTGCTGGTGTTGCTACTCGCCGTCGTCGATATTTTAGCCTCTGACGGTGATGGTGAGGCCGTGACTGGTATGTTCATGTTATACTGAGATGGGGGCGGTGGTTGTTGGATAGGTGATGGCTGAGTGGCGCCAGGGCTGAGCACCATATTGCATGTAGGGTTATTGCTGATATTGCTGATCGAGGGTGGTGTATATGCGGGTGCAGGGTGCTGTTCTGGTACGACCTGCTGTTGCTGCTGTAGCAGCTGTAGCTGTAGGTAGAGCTGCTGTTGCATTAGGAGCAGGTTGTAAGGATTCCCCAGGGTAGGCTGGATACCTGCCTTGCTCCCCTGCTCATTCGGGGGCTTGTACTCGTGGAACTTTATCTCCTTGGGCTTGGCACGCTTCGTCTGCTTCTTCCTGTGGTTACGGTTGGAACTCGACGACCCCTTGGAACTGCTGGAGGAGGAAGATGAAGGAGCAGAGCTGGAGAGGATGGAGAATGGTGAATGTCCGGCGGACATCGGAGGACTGATCACACCATGTTCCTGCTTGATAGTCATCCCAGAGAGCGTGGAACTAACAGCTTTATTGGGGCTGTTCAGGCTGCTACCGCTCAGCGTCCGGACCTTGTGGTGGTGGCTGCTGCTGAAGAAGAGGGAATCTGACGGCGAAGGAATGCTGGTCACACTGGAGGGCCGGGTATCCGACGTGGAAGTGTCTGGCTGGGGTGGGGAGAGAGCTTCATCGCTGCCCGTGTCCGCAGTATCGTAGAACGTGTACGGGGAATCATTGCCTGCAACTGCAGTCTTCATGAACCTCAAGGCACCATCTGATGGAGACAAAATATGTTGTATATGAATTTTGTGTTTCACTCATTTGTGAAGGTTAAAGTGAACCTTGAAGATACGAGTAACATGACATTCCAGGATTTTTTCTAGAAAACCAACATAACTCCTCAACCGTTGCCTTCAATAAGAATGTGGGTATCGATACTATTTGGATAATATCAGTAGATAAAGTGTAGGAGTTCAGGTCCATTCGATTGTCTCACCCTACCCATGTGTAAAAGCATGTACTCAGTGAGGTGAACTGTGAATAGAGGGCAGCACCACATGTGACTGCAACTATTTTTATTATTTTTATTTTTATTTCTTTTCATGATAGAAAACATGAACAAAATAGTCACATGGAGCTATCTCAAGCATATCTGTTCGCTTTCATATTGTAATAATATCTTATTACCTTATAGCACTTTATCACTGCCCAACAACAGCCACAAAGTGCATTACAAATGTCACCCCTGAATATTAGCTGTTGTTGATCAGTTAGTTAATCAACCTTCTGGGGTAATATTGGTTATGTACTTTGCAGCTGCTGTAGGGCAATAATGAAGTGCTATGAAAGAATTGGACATAATTATGATATTAGGACAAACAGATATGCTCAAGACAGCACAGTGTTACTGTGTAAGATGTGCTCATTGTGCCAACTACTGTACCATATATTTACACTGGGTTACTCGACCTAACCAACCACACATTATGCAAAGCACATTATGCACAGCCCATTGTGCACAGGTAGTTTTACTATGGCGTACATCACTCATTGTCCCCTACTAACCCAGCCATATGCCTCCCTACGACTTGACCTTAATTCCATTAACAGGGAAGCCATTACCGCACGTTAATACACAGGGACTGCCTTCGCGATCAACCATGGAGGTTCAGAGGCATTAATCATCGGCAAGTCATTAGGGGGCACGTGTTCGTACTGGCTGTAATTATCCCGCAAAATTAAATCCCATTTTCGAGGATCACGTACCCATCTGGCTATCTGTTGCTTAGATCAGTGAGAGGGAAGACAGTATTTCCAGCTAGATGGTGCACCATAAATTCCAATTTTACAACTCGTAACAAATGTCTTCGACGAGACAACCACAAGAAGGAGAATCTTGTTTGTTAGATGGGTGCACATCACAAATTATCATCATCATAAACTACCTGCAATGTAATGGTTTCGACATAACCAACACCATCACCACTGTTGCCAAAACCTTTCTGCATTATTGCCATATCTAGCAATACATTGTCTGAATAGCCCAAAACACAAAATTATCAACTACAGGTCCGTCCGTCATTGCTCTGCTATATTGATTGAGCTGACTATTCTGCCTTAGGCAACTTGAAGTTTGCACGATTCCCTTGATTTTAAATCTGTGGATGTAGACCACACATGCTCTCAACATACATAGAGGTGGTTCGGGGGTCATCGGATGTATTTCATGAAATATTCCAACATTTGCTGGACATTCAAGAAATTCGGTAGATGAGGACTGACATTCAATATCAGGTTCAGGTTGATTGTCCAAATGACTAGTACCCTAATACCCAGGTCAAAGGTGAATTCACCACCATCCTATCGTGTCTTTCCCCCAGAAATCCTGACCTCACCACAGTAGGCAACAGGCCCTTTAAATGTGGCAAGCTCTTCCCCCACCTGCAGGTCAAAGGTGAATGGATGAGGTACATGCTTGAACCATCCAGGGTACATGTTCATTCACCCTGTATCCTAGTGGTCTTGGCCTTGGCTGACAATCATGGGGTCGCAGGTTCAGGTATGGCTTGGACAGCAAAATTGTTGTCCAGTTATCTGGGCTGCAGTTTAGTTTCTGTGTTATCCTTCAACCATGAATGTTAACTTGTGCGTTATGTTTGCATGAAATCCACATTGTCAGCTTGGTATTGATATTCATGTACACAAAGTTGGTGGAGTTCCTCCAATCAGGGACCAGGAAAATGAAGCTGACAAGCAACTTATTACCCATCCCCTTTGAGGCCAACACAACAGCGCCCCCATTTTCGCTACCTTGGAAGTACCCACTTTCCAATCATGGGATGATCGAGGAGATGGGATGCTCAATAGCACCACAGAGAAGCCTTTTAAGCGAGAATGGGCTATAAACTCCATAAACTAATCTGTGGTCTAGAGACTAGAGCCCCGCTAACCAAGCTAATCTGACTACCCACAGAAGTGGAGGGTCATTCTTAGGCCATTGCATTCAGTCAATGAACCATAACATTGGTTTTGGGGCCTCGCACAGATGGGGAATGGCTGTACGTTATTTGGTTCCCTTGATCACATCTCCCCATCGGGCGGACAGGCTAGCAGCCATATGGTGACCACCAGCGAGTGGCTCCTCCCTAATTAGGTTACCCTATCAGTGTGGAGATGGTGCTGACCTTTTACGAGCTGCTCAACTTCTGTCTCTGGTTTCAGGATGTTATCCTCGATGAGTTCCAGGGGCCCGGGCCGGTTCTTGATCTTTATGTCGAGGTCCTGCTCTATCCGAGCCCTTTTCAGCATCTGTTGCCTGGCGTTGACCATCGGGTCCAAGTTTGTGTCTGTCAATGAAGAATAAGGAATATTTGAGGATTAAAATTGTATCAGTTGCTCTTCACAAATATCATTCTGGTCACTGGTACAACTTGATGATCCCACACAAATTTGCTACTCTGAAGTGCCTCTTAACCCATCAGATACAAGCTTTGTGTTTGTTAATAAGGGATAAAGAACATTTGAAAATCCATACAGTGCACTTATGATTGAATGTTTGATTGATCAAATTTATTCAGCAATGCATACAACAATTAACCCCAGATCACTGGTCAACAGAATAAAATAAATATATTGTGAAACCTTCACTGCATGATAGGATCAAACAATTTCACCTAACAACTGAATAGTTGAGCAAATATTGCACGAACCCAAGTCTATTATTCAAATGAATTGAATTGAAGAAATACTTGTGTGGGAGTCAGCACGTAATGTAGTTTTGCCCACACAGCACATCGGTTATTATTGTGTCGGGCCCTCAGTTGCCATGAGTTCTCCTGTGAACTAAACTATGAACTTGTCCCAGTGTTGAGTCAGCAACTTATATTTATTGTAGCTGTTGTAGTTCAGTTCAAGTGCCTTGGAACTAAACAACATACAACACTGCCTGGGTATTGAGTCAGTGACTTCATTCTAGAACAATGTCCTGCTGAAAGAATTGTTTAACCACCACCCTATCGTGTCTTCCCCGATCGCACAGATCAAAATCCTGACCTCACCACAATCGACAACAGGCCCTTTAAATGCGGCAATCTCTTCCCCCACCAAATTCTGGAGGTATACATTACGGAAACCATTATTCATGACAATCGCAGGATGGCCTGACACACGATCAGGACGGTAACTTCGTTAAATCAGGATATTTGGCATACCTTCGAGAATGTGCTGATGTACCAACTGAGCCTTGTCAGGCCTCATACGCATCTTCTTCTGCAGATGGTCTTCAACCTGAGACAAACAACAAGAGGATTGCAACGTCAATGGCGGCCTAATCGGTTTACCCACATAGTTCCCGTTGCCAGGAAGATTTCCATCACAAAATTCCTGGACGGTGACAAAAAACCTCGCCAGGGGACGATAAAATAGGCCGAGGGGGAGTGTGCGGAATCTCGGCAGAGGAGAAATTTATTATTACAAGACACAGTGGGTATGGACTTGTGGATGATTCCTTCCCCTGTGCCCGACTGAAGGGAGACCTATGCTAGGAATGAGGTGAAAGGCTGACGTCATAAGTGGATCGAGCAAGTACAAGCAGAGAATATCAAATAATAAAATGCTTGATGAAAATCCAGTCTTGTGGGGAGAGAAGTTGGATAGCACCATCTATTGAACATTGCTGCTAACACATCTCTTGATTTATAGGGAAGTAAATTCTGAATGTGTATGTGCAGTTGAAAGATTTATCATCATTTATGACAATATATACAAATATTTACCCAACATGCTTTCAGGACCACTTCAGTGTCCAGTACATTATTTCTGCATTGATAAATGTCATGATCTGAAGACTACCATGTTACTCATAATACTAATGCTGGAAACAGTTGTTTCATCAGGCCATACTTTATGGCTGACAACGGAGACATTTGGGTCCACGAACCCGCACAGGATCAGTGCAGTACTGGGATCACAGTCATGGTACCGTTTTGGTACATGCATATCAATATGGCAGGGAACATCCTGACTGATGCAACATCATTGTATGGAATATTATTATATTGCTATTAGTTGAAGCCTCATGAATATACCGGTAGATAGAGGTGAAACATTCATCATTCATCCATTCATTTTTCACCTATTGCATGTGATGGGGAGAATGGATAGTTCTGTTGGACTCAATGCTGCTTTCAAGAGACACATCTGAAAACATGTATTTTCCTCAAACTGTGATTAGGTGTATTTTGCTCTACCATCTCAGCAGCAAATTGGGCAGATTTAGTTCTGGATTCTGCGCTATATAAGACACATTACTAATTTTGGTACTGAACCTCTCAAGTGAGAGTAGGGAGTCTTGGTTCACATAGAACAGATTAATACATTAGTGGCCATATCTGTTAATCTAAACCAGTTGATTCAGCTACTACTACATCAGTGTTCACTCACACACAACCAAGATCAATAACCTCTGTGTTGACACACACATTATTTTCATTTCTGTCTTACTCTACCAGTACCACTGATCGCGCTGACAGTCTGACTAAGCTCCAGAACACCCGCAGCTGTCTTTGCCATCCGGCCCACGCCGGGATGGCTCGACACCTTACCACAACTGTTGTGGGGCCCGAGCCATCCCGACCTGTCAGCGGCGCAAACCAAACAGGTTCAGGTCGGTCAGTGAAAACATCTCGGGGAGCTGACAAATCGTAAATCATAATACCCACGCACACACACTAGTTATCTCTCTGATAAAATGCCATCAGTAATGTGGCATTTGCTCATCGAGGCTATCAAAACTACTCAGTGGCTTAATTTCATTCACAAGGTTTCTTAAGACAATTGTTTATTCATTGATGTTTTCGCATCCGCCATGCAATTTATATAGTGCTTGAACATCTCAGAGAGATGATCCCACAAGCTAACACTGGTCATGAGAATGGACAGTCTGTCACCACTAACATAGAATTTGTGACTTCCGATTATAATTGATAGATCAAAACATCATTCGGTGAGTTTAGTGTTCAGAGATTTTATTTTGAACGCTTTATTCATTTGACCTATATAAACTACCCTTCTGAATCACATCTGTAAAACTCAATTTTCATATAGTAAAAACAAATCCATACAACTAAGCAACTATGTACCATTTTCTAAATTGATAGGCCTATGATGAGCTCAGCTGACAGTACTCTGAAGAAAACTATAAGAAACATTTCTATAACCAAGTGGTAAATGGCGGGTACTGCGATTAACCAACAGCTCTGTGGAATCGATCACCTCAAAATCGTGAGGCAAACAAAATTCCAGGCTTATTAACAAACAATCCATAAAATATGATTACGATCTGAGCCTTAAGTGGTTTCAAAGATGTTTTTTCCTACCACTGGTAATATCAGTTTGATTTGATGAGCAACAACAAATGGTTTATATAGATGGGAGAGGGAGCAAACTCTGTGATAGGACTTAAAAAAAACTATTTTTCCTAACTAATTTTGGTCACTGAGTTGGTATATTGCCCATTGATGATATCATGCGTTCCATACAAATGTACACTAGTTCTGCATGCAGTTTATCTGTGTTTGCACAAAACACTCTAAAAATAAATATGGTATAGCCAACTTTAACGTGATTGTTTCGCAAAATTCACTAACTTTTCAGAAAAAGGAAAAACACAAAGTTATCTTTGATGACCGTAAACAAACACTTGTCATTGTTCTGTATCCATAGGGGGAAACTGATAACCCCTTCCTGTATACCTGAATGGCAACTCCATGAATATGATCGAGCGATCATTGAATCACCAAATCCCAGTTGAATTTAATTGCCACTTTTGGAGAAAGAGGGTCGGATGAGAACACAATAATGTTGGTTTATTGAACGAGTACAATTTGGCAATCTGGAGTCACAAGGGTGGTTAAGGGTGAAATTAAATTAACTTTTGAGGTGTCCAACCCATCCTGCGAGAGTAAATTAGGCAAA
>JAUOBX010364239.1:0-10824 GCA_032360705.1 Eupentacta quinquesemita
AGCTCCTGCTGGTACAATGGACATTCAATTGAATGTAAAGGGTAATATACCACTGTCTTCAATAATTCCATGTGATCTTTTTTTAGTGTATGGCTGCATATGTCACATCACTCACAGTAAAGTAAAGATTTTCTACAGAGTTCCACTCCTTGCAATATGGTAACAGTAATGAAGCATGCATCTTCAATTACTGCTCCAGCTCGAGTTGCTCAACTATCCTCATCCCAGGAAAAGTATGACCGACCGAGCCTGACTTTTTTTAGGGTTCGACAGAAAAAGCGAATAAACTGTACTTTCTGCTATATTGATTCTCTAGAGTGACTGAGAATCCTCCAACTCTTCTCTTTCAGTTGCCCCACATAGCAAATACAGCATGTACTGGACCTGTATAACTTGGTCTCGGACCCACAATGTGTGTGTGGATTCGATCCTATTGACTCTGGAAAAGGTGAAATTTGCGCTATGGACTGACGAACTGCGCAACCCTTCGGAACAGGCTTCACCAATATTGTTTTCAACTTGCCCGCAATAAGATACATTCTCAAAAATGTAGTTGCTTTTTATTGTCTTGGTGGGCCAAAACATTTGGTTCTGCAATTGCCCGAGAAATATACTTTTCTGACCTGCCTGCCTGAGATATTATTATATGGTTCTTATAGCGCCGGCTGCTTCATCACTGCTTCACAGCGGTCTCGAAGCGCTTTCGAAGTACTTGTCAATACTGCACTTTGTAAGTGCGCATTTCTTCCTGTTTGCTCCTGATGCACACCCACAGACACTGTCATCGTGCACATCCCAATGGGGCTGCCACATAGGGCACATGCTACTAAATACCTCACTTCACAAGGTGCCAACAAATACCCCCCCCTCCAAAAAAAGACTAGGCATATTCCATTTATCAGCAACCATATTGAGAAGACCAAATGAGAATTTGCTGAGTCCCTGAATGCGAAAGAAAGGCAAATTGCGGCCTTCCAAAATTGCAAAGTGTGATTCACATCTCTCCACTTCAGCCACTTCTGTTTTAAAGGTGTTGGATATGTTGACTATGCCTAGGCTTTACCATAGGCTTTGCCTTAACTCTATTATCAACACAGCGACGAGCCGACGACCTAGGTTTTAGCAATCAAATTACAGATACTCCTTCTGCAGCAGTGTTCTCCACAGGTAGATTGTCTGTCCAGGTGGTGATCATCCGCCAGGGGAGGGTTAGAGGGGAGGGGGTGTCCCCCTTGACAATTGTTGGTTTTTATGCTATTTTATAGGCCTAGGCTAGGCTATCTTCCCAATTCACCTTTCCGAGATACGCACTAACTTCATACGTCACAATAGCGAAACATCACCCAGCTGCCTCGCTGTATGATAACATTTGATAGGCTCTGTACAAAGTCAATGGGACTTTCTTTCTTGACATTGTGAATCACACTTTTCAGACACATTCATGCATTGTTTTGTTCCAGCTGGTACATTTTCTTAAATAGTTCTACAAAAGTATAGGTCACAGTCACACGCGCCTGCAAAAATGAGTATTTCGATCATAAAAGTTCAAGAGAGGCCCTTCACTGTATGAAAAATAGAGTAAGGCCACCGCGCATTACGCAGTGACGTCTTGCGGAATAGGTGAATTGCACTTTTCCCGCCGCCCACAGTTCTCCGGTTGGGTAGGCCTAATTTACTGTAAAGACTTTGTTACGGAGATGAAACACTTTTCGTGTATGTGTAGGTGTCGTTACTCATTAATCTAGCCATCCAATACTGCGCAGCGCAGGCGCAGTCCGCAGAAATCGAAAACAACGGATTACATAGAGTGCCATCCACAGACGCAGGGCCTGCGCAGCCCCCGCGCAGGGAACGGAGGATGGAATCGAGCAGTGAGCAATTTGAGGGAGTGGGGGTGGATACTCTGTACTTCCGACGGATCTGGGAGAGGTGACTGATATGGGGTAGGGGTCCTCAGAATTTCTCTGTTTTAAACGTTGTTAGATGCAATCTGGTGCGGATTTTTAGTCAAATTTGGCATCGTAGATCTATTTTGATATTAATCTCATGGCAATCGGCAGAAGAAGGATTCATTGGGTAACAAAGAGATACGGCATACCGGTACATCTTATTGGAAATCAAATTATGCAAATTGCACGCTTTAAATTAGGGAGTCAGATTTCAGCTGTTTGCTGAGCATTGGTTAATGTGAATAATATAGTTTTGTCCATTGGAGCGCCCAGATCCAACCCTCTGACCATCCGCATAATATGTGACGGGCTGTGTGGACTTCCTGCCGACAAGGTTTCGCAGATTCGAAAGGTTTTTTCGGTGGTAATTGGTGCATTGACTGATTCATATTTAAAAAAGTGTATTGCTCTTTACCATGTGGTATTTCTGGTCGTATTTTTCTTACCCTGTAATCGTCGTCAATGGTTTCTCCACATTCCTCACATTGTATGTTCTTTCGTTTGGGGTTCCACAGTTGTGTCCCCCGTCTGGAAGTAGTCGGTCCGGATCCAACATGTCCACTCTATTTAGTTATGGGCCGCGAGGCACTTTCTGGATCGTGGGCTGCGGCCTAGACGGAAGCCTTTCATTTATTTCACTGGGTTACCTGTTATTTCGGTACTCGTCTAGCTTAGCTGAGGCATACTGACGGCCGTGGTATGCAATATCAGTTATTTAGTTGCCGACACCCGATAGGTTTTAACTCCGTCGCTGATAACCGATGGAGGAGGTCCCGTACTATTTTTCTCTATTCAGCTTTCCTCCCTTTTCCCCTTCCGCTCCCTTCACCCTTTCCTCCCAGACTCTTCTCCCCCTTCGCCGACTCATTGAGGGTGTGATTCCCCACCACCATCCCCATCCGCCTTCACTCCCTCACCCGCTCGCTACGTCCCTGTGCTCAGGGCGGTGGCAACTGCACAATTCACTGGATGATCGCACTTTCCACTTATAGATACACTGTTCTAACTAGGACAATAATTTGGGCATTCTTGTGACGTCATCAGACCTGACCTAGTAGGCCTGATATGGATAACACGGACACAGTTAAGATCATAGAGATGATGAAATACGCCCGTTTCATCTATGCACTTTCTGGAGGAATTACTTTGTAAACCAAAGGGGGACATTGATTTATTTTTCCTCGAGACATCTTCAGACCTAGTAAGGTGTAAGACGAAGCGGAGACGAGTTGAGAACTGTTCGAATTACGATGTAGGGATTACGAAATACGCTCCTTACATCTATGGACGGTTAAACACATTAGGTTAGAACTTCCGTCGACCTTTAACCTGAACATATGTGTTAATATACTGAGGAGAACAGAAAACGAACATTTTTATTGAATGGTGGTACGAAATAATGTATGGTTTTCAGTTCAGAGTTTCGTGTCAAAGATCAACTAGACTACACAATGTGAGATAAGGAAAGGCGAGTTTGTAATTGCTGCACAATGCAAGGCACTCCAACATATACTTAACTGTTCATTTGTTGAACGTTTCACCACGAAGTGTGTCAAATGTAAAAGTTGTCATTTGTCTTCGGAAATGGAAACGTTCACTATCCAAATAGTCAGTTCGGATCTGTCAACTATATTCTCTTTTTCCGAACGACTGAATACACTATCATCACTTGTATTTCTCAACTTTATTGATACTTATACTAATATGAATTATCAATTCATTCATATTTATTCCGGTTGTTTGTACCAACTCCGATTACACTTGTAAACTGTAACTTTGACAGACATAAACATAGAATAATGACACTATTCACTTATTCAAACAGGGTCATTATTGAATGTCATTAGGTCTTTATTCAGCTCCGAATGAAAAGAAACTGCAGTTTCTACCCAACAAAGTGTTTATTTAGTGAAAATATTAGGGATACCCAAATACCTGTGATTCGTTGACCATTTGTATTTGAATGATATTTCATATGATCTAGCTTCACAGTCCTCCTCAATCCACGGAGGTTTACTGGAAGTCTTGCACTATTGAACTATTCCACTTAATTTACGTTGAAAACTATTATATAACTAATGCTTTTATTATGATTTATCCCACTGGAAGCGAATTGCCTCTTAGTATGTAAGCCATCGAATCAAGAAACTTCGAAAATCCTAACACATTTAAATGCTTAGTAGGCAGAAAATGCTGGTGTGCTGGGTATTGGCACATTCCGACCCGATTTCAGAAATATTCGACTAGTTAGATATCCTATATACATAGCCTATATCATTTAAGGGCGTCATCTAACAACGAAATGCAAAATATACGAACATCTGATAGGGGCTCATCCGTATCTGTCTGAAGAACAAATATCATCCACGGCACTGCTAAACCGGCTCGCGAGTTTTATCAGTCAGTGATCAGTATAAGTTGACGGCCCATCAACAGAAGCGACATAGAGGCGTCAAAGCGTGTAACTCCAACCACCTGCTGATTTGAGGATGTTTTATGACAATCATGTTCGGAAGAAGTTTGTTCACATCGGAGGCGGACAACAAATTAGCCAATTATTAACTCATTATATGAGTATTCGTCAGAGGGACAAAGAAATGACCTTCTGGGTTCTTGAAAGACAAATGAATCAGATTGCTGGCAAATTAACAAGACTAGAAAATCATATCAATGAAACTTCATTGGAATATTTTAGATCTATAACAATTGACAGTTACTGTAACCATACTATATCGTGTTTTTTTTTATATATGATAACATATGTGAATGCTTAACATTCCCTTTTTGAACATCACTTTCAGGTGCATCTGAGAGCCCAATTTTGAAATACACACTGCGGAAAACTGCGTCCCAAGAAGTATTTCATAACCTGCTATCATCAGAGCTATAGGCCTCAAAATCACGCATGCTTTGTCTGATGCATTATAAGGAACTGTTCCAGTCACCCCACAATTCCCCGTTTCCGGAGTGAGTCTTCTTATGTGATCTCAGAGGTGCACTCAGTGATTTATGATCAACTGAAACCCCAGAGCTCCTATTTACAAACTCTCCCCCACTGTTATTTGAATTATTAAACCCACTTCTACTAGAAGGTATTTGGTATTTGTGACAGACCCTGACCTCTGGGGTGAGTGGACATTTCGGGCAAATCTCACAACTGCATTCGGGGTGTCATGGTTTGAACGTGTGAATAGTGACGTCACTATGGTATAACATAGATACATTTGTATTTATTGACATCCAAATGACGCAACAGTTGTTAATGTGTCTCCCGCAAACTGGTCTTTGCTTAGTATAGCCGGGCACCACTCAAGAACATGGGCCCCATAAGTCGGCTATGAATGCAATTTTTTCGACGGCTACGCGCGTAATGATGTTTGTTTGTTTGTTGGATCCTCCCTTGCGGGAACTCGGCAAACTCCCTTTCGGGATATCAGCGCCAAGCTGGCAGTCCAGGGGCCAGTAATCGTGCAAACTAACGCACAAGTCAACGTCCATGATTGAGGGATAACAGAAACTTCACTGCACCCCAGAAAACTGTTTTACTGTCCGAGCCAGGACTCGAACCCACGACCCCATGACTGGAAGACGCAGATTCTACCACTAGACCAAATGCTCGTGTACTCCAGTAATAAAATCAGGCATCGCAATAGGGATGTAATCACATCGCCGAAACGCCTCATAGGTACTATCATGAGTCAGGATTGCTGATTTATCCCTGTGGATAACGCGCGTTGTGAAAGCCACATTTTCACCAGGCGGGCAGGCGGGAAGAAAAATTGATCATTGATATTTTCAATTGAGCCGTCCTCACGAGGCGGACGCAGGCAGTCGTTTTACTAGAATCGCTTATGTGGCGATTTTTTCGCCCGCCCACGCGGATTCCGCAATAATTTTCTGGGGATTCCCTTGTAATCAAACAAGCTCGTTGCACGATAATGTGGGATATATTCGCCAATCTGAGATTCTGGTCATATTTCGAACACTAGTGATACTATTTTGAGCGCTTTCCTCCATTTTCAACATCCGGACACTTAACTGAACATTCTCACCTGTTCACCCCCTATTTTGACCGCCTCATAGAGCGCAGTATATTGGCTACTTGAGCGCATAATGTTATGTATTTAATTCAAGTATGACGTCCTGGATAATACATTAGTCTAGGCCAATTTGTGAAGCGCTTCATGGTGAAATCAACCTCATTATCCATATGTTCTGTTCTGTGTAAACATTTAAAAAAATCAATGTTAGGTAATTTATTGAATGGGAGGGTAAAGTGAAGAAAAAACGTCGCACTCTTCTGCTCTTTGTACAGAGCTAAAAGTATAGTCACTCGTATGAATTCAACTCATGATGACAATATCCACTTAATCTGCGAATTGCACACATGAAGGTGATGAATTCTGTCTTCTTTTTTCTCCCTCAGATTGTCGTGAATAAGATAAGTTGTTGGAACTGTTGTCTGACATCCAGCGATCATGGTGGAAGAATGTAGGCCTCATTGTAGAAGGAAAACGAAGAGCGCCCCTCCAAGATTCTCTGCTCGGGAAGACGTTTGGAAAGACATTCGTGATTGGGCAAAACCGAATACGAGTGGGTCCAGCAACGCAATTGGTGCACAGCTCAAGGATAATGTTACCGAACAACGGATGCTGGAATCCAGACTTCTGGACCTCTCGAAGGAACGATATAAGTTTAACATGCAGGTCGCCTGGCAGCGTAAAACCTTCATGGATAAACAACGGAACAAGGCCGGCCAGATGAAGGAACTCTTGGCGGGAATCGAAGCGGCGCAAATTCAGTCCGAACGACAACATCAGACGAGTCAGTTGACCGCACGGACGCAACAGTACCACGATCTTAAAATGAAAGCATACGCGGACAGGCGGAGGAGGGGGAACAGTGCCCAAAACTCCCTGACGCAAATGAAACCGATATGTGTCGAACCGGTCTTTGCAACACAGAGGGCATTCGTCTCTGGACCCGTTTCAAGATCCATGTTCAGCGGGAGTTCGAAGCAGACGACATTTCCCAACGTCCTGGCGCTTACCAGAGGATATGGTAACCGGAGCTCCTCTGTACCTCCGAGGTTACCGACTCGACGGAACGATAAACCGGAAAATAACGTCTCGAGTACTCAGACGATGTGCTCATCGGCAGGGGAAATCCCACGGTATCTCCAGTACCGGTCGGTTTACGATAGTCGGTTTTCAGAACTAGAGAGCTCATTATTTGACCCTGTTCTTACTGACGCTAGCAGGAAGAAAACGCTTAGAGCTTTGCTAGGCGGTTTACCGGGGACGCATGAAACTAAGTAATTCCTCGTCCAAATAGGTTGCAACTCATATCTGGAGACAAACGCCTGTCCTGTACCTATAGATCGAACTCAGTTTTGCGACAATAATTAAGTGCTACAAAATTGCGTGCAGATAAAATTGGAACATCCAACGGGAAATACAGAAGAGAATTGTGCTTGGCAGGATACCATGCCGAATCGAATTAAACCTTTTATACAATGAAATGACAAGATTAATGACCCGCCGACGTGGTATATTCTGCCATTTTTAGTAAACAGACCAATTGTGCGTGTAGAATTAGTGTGAGCAAGGAGTATATCTTTTATTCTACACGACCATGCACCCATGTGATGGAGTCGAGACCAGGGGATCCGAGACGAAGACCTTTCTTCCCAACGAGCATTACACACTATATGTATTGAGGTCTCAGTCTCGGGTGACCAGCAACTTCAGGTCTCGAGACCGGTCTCGAACACAACACTGCCATGCAGTAGAACTAACTTTAAAGTCAATGTTATGTGACAACAATTGTCCAGTGGGATGTCAGAATCATAATCAGGTGTTATCTAAATAACTACACATTACCATATGAAAGGTGAACAGAATACAAGATTGGATCGGTAGACAATAACATGTTCATCAATTTTAAATGGATTTAAATAGAATGGAATAGTACCGGATATAGAAACCTGATCCCGTTAATGCGGAGTAGTACCGGTATGTGATTTTGTTCATAAGACACTGCGTCAGCCAGCAACAATGGCAACGCATTTGTTACTCGCTGAACAAATATGGATTAGAAGAAAGTTACCCTCTTCCATTCACTTTTGAATTATTAGGCAAAGCCAAATTTACAACGAAAATGCGCCTTGAAGGACTTCACAATGATCGTCATGCCATTTTGAGTATTAAAACAGACCAATTGCGCGTGTAGAATCAGTGTGAGCAAGGAGTTTTTTTTTACACGACCATGCACCAGTGATGTAGTCGAGACCAGGGGATCCGAGACGGAGACCTTCCTCCCCAACGAGCATTACACACTATATGTATTGAGGTCTCGGTCTCGCAAGACCAGCAACTTCACTGCCATGCAATAGAACTAACTTTGAATTCAATGTTATGTGACAATAATTGTCCAATGGGATGTCAGAATCATAATCAGGTGTTATCTAAATAACTAGACATTACCGTATGAAAGGCGAACAGAATACAAGATTGGGTCGGTAGACAATAACATGTTCAACAATTTTAAATGAATTTTAATAGAATGAAATAGTACCGGATACAGCAACCTGGTCCCGTTAATGCGGAGTAGTACCGGTGTGTCATTTTGTTCATAAGACACTGCGTCAGCCAGCAACAATGGCAAGGCATTTGTTCCTTGCTGAACAAACATGGATTAGAAGAAAGTTATACCCTCTACCATTTACTTCATTAGAGGATGACTGCACGTTCTGTTGTGCGTAACAAGTTCTGTGGTGTAACAAGTTCTGAGGCCTGATTTTTTATGAGTTTGTCCCTGAGGGCATGAATTTAGCGCATTTTTAGTTGGTCACGAGCGAGCAGTATACGACTTATTTACGATCAGGTGTCGTGGCTTGTGGTGAATACCCCTGCGGTTTTACGGCTTTTCCCCCTTCGACTCCCCTCTCTGGATCGCCTGGACATGACCTACTCACGTCAAGTACATGTCTGAACTGCGTCCCCCGGACACGTGTCTTTTTGAAAATCAGTCGGGCTTGACCAGCGAAATTAATTAGTTCGTAGAACGTGACCCTAGTGACGTCACGCTCTCAGGAGGACCAGTCACCCAGGCTCGATTAAGCGCCCTCACGTGAACAGGTAGATGAGCGCTTCCGTGTGCGGTCTCCAGTCAGCCCTGCGTGTCGAGCTAGCAAAATATGCCACCTGTCAGGCGAGGTGTTATTCGCAAAAACGACATTAGGTACTCGCCGTATTGGCAATCTCATGTGACATATCATTTTCCACACGGTACCTAATGTAACAGGCCAATAGGAGTGCTCACCTGCCTATTGTCTTTAAACTTTCACAGGAAAATAAATCGTATTTCATCACCTCTGCATCTAAAATTTGAGTTGTAGTTCAAAATTAGTCTCATCTACATGAATGGGTTGGGGTTGATGACGTCACGAGGAGGGAACCAAATGAACGTCCCTATTGGGGTACGAAGTAGTTACTGACTTTATATTCCTTCTTGAGCGAAAGTGTGAGTGATATTTCCTGTGGAGTGAATGATTCACTGGTTTGGATGAGTTTCAAACCTTCGGATGTAGGGGATATGAAATGCGCTCTCTTCAACTATGTAGCCTACGTTTCAAAGCGATGAGTTACCATTTCCATCCGCCTTCAGCTATTGTTCAATCCACGAAGTTAACGAGTTGCCCAGTGTAGGCCTATGTGTCTCCTGTGTTTGTCGGTTTGCCCCATGATTTTGCTTCTCAGCAACTTACCTGTCATCCGCTTCAATAATTACCTGTTATCGGCAACGTTGATTTATGAGCGTCGCCTCTTCGATCTGATCAGGAAGTCTGATGAGCAGATAATTAGGTTCAGGATTAACAGTTTATGGCAGTGTTCCGCGAATACTGCGATGGATTGCATGGTTCTGGGAAACCAACGTGACATGATATATGGTGATATTACTAGACCTTCCATCAAAGATTGATAAACGCGACATATCTGATGCCATTATTGCCTGATTAATTAGACCAGATGGGCGATTCTTGCGCATCCTTGTGTATTAGAGGATGACTTTATGAGAAACAGGAAAAAATGATTGGTTGACGTGTTGTAATTTGATTGATATAGGACGGGCTGGGCAAATCATGACAAACTAGACGCTCCAGACGGTACCTGGCCTCCACTGACAGCATCTACGCACTATAGGCGCAAACCACGGTATGGCTCGAAGCTACTAGACAATTATACAGGGGTATATATAATAACAATATGGGTGATCCCATAAATTTTGGTAAATCAGGGGCGATTATGTACATTAACTGGGTGTATTTTTTGTAGATTTGGCTCAACTCGTCATCTCAATGTTTTCATTCGGTCAACAGTAGCAATTGAGACAAGTAAATTCTGAAAAATATGTGAATTGTTTGTGAATGGCAAAATTTTGATGGAAAAGGCGCCAAAATCGGGCACATCTTTCAGCCCAATGTGTAACACCTAATTAAACTGGCTGTATCATATTCTCTTGTTTTTCAGTTGAATTTTATCATCATCTTGATGTATGTTATGAACAATGTATCGATGTTCACAATGAAATCTTTTTTCGCTGAAATACCCCTTATAGTCTCAGTAGACACTAGGTAGAGGGCCCGAATGCAGCTTGGCTCCCCGTGCAAATGCTAATGTCCCCTTTATACGGGGAACATTGAGACCTCAATCAAGCAGATAAAATCAATGACAAGAGGGCAATCCACAGAGTTGCATATCTCATCGGAAGCTATGGGCCAAGTTGGTCTGGCTTCTTCCCGGGGGCTCAATGAGTAGTCTAACATTACAAACACGATCGAGAACATAACAAGAGCGAGAGCAATGTGTATTGA
>JAUOBX010364350.1:0-10824 GCA_032360705.1 Eupentacta quinquesemita
TACCAACGTATCAGCCAAGTAGCTGCACCCAGCTCGCTGATCCGAACTAAATCACTGCCTCCTGTGTAACTTTGCATACATAATATGATATGTGTCCATGGAACGTGATTCGTATAGCGATTGACTATCGTCCACTCTTGTGTTGATCTATCAAGATTTTTCTAATGTCCGACTGTCCAGATGTTTCCCCTAAATTTGTACCTCGCCTTCTTTTGCCTAGTTCAACTTTGTTCTTGCTGTCATTCCTCATTACGTCTTACTTGATAACACCTTCGGTCCTATCCATCGCACGGGAAAACCCTCAGTTCTCGAAATCATAATCTATGATTACAGTTTGCAAAACGCACAGAATTATTCGATTCACCTGCAACTTGTGGGCTCTTACAAAAAGCATATGCCTGGAGAACCTGGAAACTCTACGCGATTGGAAGCCAGACAGCCAACAGGCTTAGAGATTCATTGACTGCATTGACATCTGACGGCCTCAACAATGGGGACCATGTTTTTCATAGGAAACCTATATAACACAACACAATGGGGTGCTTGTATTTGCTTGCTCATGATTATGACTGTTCTGGATTCATACTATAAACATGATTTCCAGACACTCTAGAAACTCTAGGAACAAACTTGACTATTATAGTTAGCTAGCTCTACAAACAATTTTATTTAATCTCCTTGGGACCAAACTCGGTTGTATGATGTTCCTGGGGAACTTCTGGAAAATGTTATTTACTACAGTGGTTATAATGGTGTAAATTCATTTCCTAATTTGTTAGTGTCCACAGGTATTCCTGCAACGCAAAATGCAACCGCAATGACATCGAGTAATCCGAAGGTGACAGTAACTCCTTTCACACCGACAACAGCAGACTCCGGAGCTGATGGCCAATCAGTTCCGAGAGTCGCCCTGATAGTAGCCGGAGGAGGCTGGGCTCTCCTTGTCTTGCTCACCGTTGTTGCAATCACCATTTACCTGCGTTCACGTAAACGGAAGGAAAGGTCTCCTGGGCGGCTTCAATCGCAGCACCCTAAAAGGGCCTTCGGTAAGGTATTCTGTAGTAGGCCTATGGGTTGGTCGTTAGTGTAGTATGTGGGCTGATCTCCATTGGTGTCAATTATTCGAAGACCGATGTAGAAGAATGGCATTTCGACCTCCCCAGTAGCATATAGGCCTACATCAAAACCCTGATTCTCGCATTTGGCATTCCCGCGATTTGTTAGTCAGTTCCAACCAATCGTTTCTATATGTGTCTAATGACGTCACGGGAGTAGCACACTCCCTTGTGCTATACCCGTCTCCACCCCTCCAGTAGCCGATAGCTCCATCACCTCTCATATGTTTAATCAGTGTCAAATTATTTCTTCTATTATAGATCGACCTGTTGAAAATACGACTATTATCTTTATTGGATATTCAAATTGTTCAAACTTTTATCTTCAAAGTGAGAAGAAACTCGTATGAGAATCGGCTGGAATCCATGGCGCCAGTGGAGGAGGCCTTCCTTGCTGTGGAAATAACTGATCGTGGCAATATCAGATTAGGGAAGCTCCTAGGTAGTGGTCAGTATGGCGATGTATTTGGAGGCCAAGCCAAGTTGAAAGGGCGAGACTCGTGGAGAGATGTAGCAATCAAAACGCCAAAAGGTAAGATGACTACGTTGATATAAAAAAAAATTGCGGTATTGAACTGTGCAGAGGACACGCGTCGGGCAAATGATTTTCATCACTCGTGGCTCTCAACTATGAGGTCGTGGGTTCCAGATCTAGCTCCAAAATAATATTGCCCCAGAAAAGTCCTCAATTATGAATTTCCTAATCATGGACGTCACTCAATAAAGTTATTACAAGTTATGCGCCACTTTGCAAGAGACCAGTTTGACATTTGAATTTGATATATTCTGTATGTAGAGCTATCCTAAAGGAATGACTTGCCCTTGCAGGAATACAAGACTGAGATTCGAGAGAGGACGTTGCTACATGACTTCTGCCCCCTACTGCTGCCCTCTATCTGGAGCTCGTCTGATTTGATCGGAACTTGGTTGATGAGGACTATAGTGGGTCCTGGAAAACGTGACGGCCATTTGAAGGTCACTAGAGGTCAAATCCATGCGATTTCCTAACTTTGTCGTATTCGATCAAAGCTTGGTGAATGTGGTTTATAGTTGGTCCTGAAAAACCTGGCGGTCATTTCGAGGTGAACGGAGGTAAAATTTCGAGACATTCAGACCTTACTCCTAGTGATTACAACTAGTGATTTGTGAACCACTCACGTAGATATCTCACTGCCCCCCCCCACAACACAATGAGACGTCAAGAATTATAGTGCCTCCCGATTCACAATAAATGAGCGCCCTGTATTTACGATGGGCTCAATAATCTTTGGCCACGGCCATTTTGTGTCATTCAACACAGGGTGCAACAACAGCGAGATCATCAATGATTTTAAGGACGAGATTCGACTGATGATAGAATTAGGCAAGCACCCAAACCTAATACCCGTGTTAGGGTGCTGCACAACAGGCGAACCATATTACCTGCTGACCGACTTTATGGAATACGGGGATCTGCGTACTTTCCTCCAGAAAGCAGCTAACGTGAGTCATCATGCAATCATTCACATACATTTAAATAAATTTATATATGAAAAAAGCATACCAAAAAAGTACCATGGTGGCCAAATATCTTCAAAAGTCTATGGAATGCGAGCTCCGTTTGTCAAAGCACCAAGCGTCCCCATAATGCAGCAAAAGCCGGACACCGCACGCGGCAAATGGATTACTCTGAATATCCAAAACATGGAGCCGTTCCACGACAATTAATACATGAGCTGGAATATTTATGATTTCTCCCTACTGGTCTTCGCAAATATGTGATTTTCAAATTCATTCTGCATTTGCATCCTAACCAATATATTCCTAGCTTTTGAGTGAGCCATCACTTGTCTCGCGAATCACGGAAAAATCGTTTTATGTTTCGTGATTTGCGTTCTGTGCCGTCTGGAAGCGTACGGCGTCAAATGCAAAATTCCATATGAGCGGATGAAGGGTGCGGCTAAAACATCATAAATGTTGCTCTTACGCAAACACAGGCAAGAAAAGTGCGCGAATAATTTATATTCGGCTAGCATGATTAGGAACAGGTGCCATATCGGCAAGACATTATTCGAATGAACTGGATCAAACACGGAGTAGGCAAGCGCACCCCATAAATCACGAGGAATATCCTCCTCATAAAGCCAGTTATTGTTCCATGATATTCATGAGCTACTACAAAGTTATTGATCGTTTTTGCACCTCATCATACATCTTTTATTTTTACGATTCACTCTCCGGACTCGGGTACCGTTCCCATACAATCCGGCGATGGTGCATTCCTGGATACAACAATCTCGTCAGCTGCGAACTTTCACTAGGTCACGGACCAAGGCAAGCGTGACCTCAATGCGAAAGAGTGGTCATTGCACGCAGACGGCGTCATACAAATCACCTTCCACTCACCATGAGCAGTCGGGATGATGCACCTTGCTCATGGGTACAACGCGGTCTTCGACTGGTAACCTCTGGAATATCAGCTTGACGATTTAGCCAACCAGGCTACCACGCTTCTACAGAGTGTCTCTCCTCCGCAAAAATGTTATTTCTCAATTTATAAGGCACCCTGCATCCGCATTCAGGAAATTCCAGTATAACATTTTCGAATAATACAATGAGCTATGAGCTATTTTCAAATTGAACAGGTTTCTCTTCGCCGCGAGTCGCAGTAGTTCAAGAATAAGAGCGTAGTCAGGTTATAAGTAAGAGCATACGGCTCCACTTGACCAAACCCTCTTGTCTCACCAGGGACACTCAACGCACCTCTTTCAAATGTTTGAGAATACGAGTTTAGGCTAGTTCAAGCTGACTGACCTTGTTGCGGGAAAGTTATTCATAATATGGACTCCAGCCTCCTGTGAGTATCGTAGACTGTATTGTAGACCGGTCACAATATTATTATTATTTGGTTCCTGACGGATTTGTGTAACCTACCTACATTGTATCATTCGCAAAGAAATTATTACCTCCTATTCACAAGTTAAGAAACCTGTGTCACGATGTGGTAGAACATAATGAACTTTCATGATATATGTGCTTCCAAAACTACATCCATCGGTTGAATCGAAAATGCGTTGAAATGACATCCGTGGTAGGTTCGCTAAATATTCACCATAAGACACGAAGCGCCTCTCTCTCTCATTTACGATACAAAAAAGTGATTAGTTGGGCATTTAGGGGAACATGTATGCGCGTGTTACGATATAAACCCGTGTAGATTGTAATGTGTCCTTGCGCTTGTTCTGGAAATCCTCAGGAGAAAAGCTGGGCTGAGGATCCTCTTTACAAGATCTCTGTGTTTAACCAACTGCAGATAGCAAGACAAATCACGGATGGAATGGTAAGATGTAAATACTCTATACGGGGCGGGGTACCGTGGTAATAACGGACACGTGCGGTTGGAAACATACATCATTTACAATCACTGGCAATGAAATACGTTATTCTTACTATTAATTTACCTCTCTTTCACCGATTCACCTCAAAATAATATACCACAACAGTGGATTATTGGTTGATGGGTTTAATGATTGATAAACGTTTCTTCTTCGTCATCTCTCCGATCTAAGTTCTTCAAGTTGGGAAACAACTTTACTATTCACTAATAGTGAATGACTGTTCATTGCTACGATATTGGTGACGGAGATCATCCATGAGTAGTTCGGAGATCGGCTTAGCCCAGTTGGTAGAGTTATCTGCTGCCACATACTCTCCGAGATTGTCGGAGTGCGTACCATCAGGGTAATATCTGTAAAGAGGTTTGAGCATGTCACTGACGTGGAAAAGCGCTATATAAGAAAGAAGATATTATTATTAGTTATTATGAGACATCATTATACAAACAGAAGCAGAGAAGAGACATGTATTCTGTATAAGGTACCCTCCGTATGATCATACCAGTTTAGGCAATGATAATATACCATATACTTCAGTTTGCAATGATTGGTGAACATTTCTCCCGATTCCTTCAGTTTAGAAAATAATATTACACCACACACTTCAAGGCAACGGAATGTTGACGAATAGTGGATACTCCGTCTAGTTTTCATTATGATTGGTAAACGTTTATCCTTCGTCATTCCTCTCTTCTGAGTTCCTTCGTTTTGATTTTGATATTTTGAAGTAGGGGATAATTGATATAGTTTTTGATGATCGGTAAACGTTCCTTCCTCGTCATCGCTCACTTATAAGTTTACTCGCACTTCCATATTCGTTTATTCATTTTTACTGCTATATAAGCACTAACTGGTAACGTCTTATGGTTTCTCGCAGACATTTGTCTCCCACACGCGGTTCTTCCACGGTGACCTCGCAGCCCGGAACATCTTAGTAGGAGAGAATTTGAGAGTACGGATCACTGACTTTGGCCTCACGGATGACCTTTATCAGAAGGAGTATACTAGGCTACAATCAGGGATCAAACGTCCCTACAAGTGGTACAGCCCTGAATCGATCGAACACCAGTTTTGTACATTGAAAACAGACATGTAAGTGAATATGTGGAATATTGTTTTGAAAATTAGGTGAAGTTGATATATTACTCCATTTATCCTATGGATGAATAGAGATGAATAGATGGGGACGGACTCGAGGACTACGCCGACTAGTCTAATGTGGCTGTGCTACGTACTCACAGCTTTCGTGACCTTTCTAGCACAGAAACTGTTACTTTATGGTGTTACGATTATGTTACAATATGTTTTGTTTGTACATACCACACTCCCGCGCCTCTTGCCTCACGCGCATTAATATCCAGATCATGCTTCATCCTGTCGATACGAATACGCGCGAACGTTGATTATCCCATAATTCATTTTAAAAAAATTGTTTTTATCATGCTAGGCCCTGTTTACGTTCAGCATGATAAAAACAAAATTCAGTGTTTCGTGTTTAGCAGTTTAACAAGAAGGGGAGCACGCAAAATATTAAAAAATATGATGAATTACCGGCTGCCTATGTTCAATGAAGCCTATTCACACCTGTCTAAATATATGATCACTGTGATATATTGCGCGGGGGTTGCACTGCGCATAACAATTTAGAAACCATGAAAGTACTCAACAGGAATCGGGAATACTGTGAAACCATAATGGAACAAACCTAATAATGTAAATATTAATACATGTTATTGGCATCAGTGTCTACCATTATCATATTTCCCAGATGGTCATTTGGTGTCCTGATGTGGGAAGTTGTCACCTTTGGTCAGCAGGTTCCCTACCGTGGTATGTCCATTCAGGAGGTTCTTTATCGACTCAAGGCGGGCTATCGGATGACATGCCCACGCAAAACCCCACAGTTCATGTAAGTTCATCCTGGCCTAGTAACAAGAGTTGTTTCTCATTCCCTGGGGAAGGTTTTCGGAAACTGCTATTAATTTGTGTCTGATGAATTTTAATGAGCATAATTACAGTCCAAAGTTGAGTACACCACTTGCCTAGGATATGAATGGGTGCCGGGAATCGTGACCCCGGCCTGACCTGCTTCTGATTTTCGTTTGATTTGATTACTACAGGTTCAGGAAGCCACTGAAGACTCATCGAGGAACTCTGGCCGTGTTCATCGTGCACCGATGATAATTCGCCTTCTCTTTTCGACAGGTGCCCATATGTTTTGGGGGCGGGTTGTACAATTACCAATCTCAACCTGCTACAGGGACGGTCATCTCACGTCCCCATCCGACTGACGACCAGTCAACCATAGGGAACTTACCACTTCCCAGATGCTGGAGAAGCAGAAGCTTCTGGTTTTCACTTTTTGTTAGACTTGCACAGGCGGAATAGTTCAGTGGGCGAACGCCAAACAGGAACATGCGAAAAGTACCACACGCTCGATAAGTAAGTGACGTTTCTGCAGCGTAGAACCAACTAACAACAAGCAATTACGAACCGGATCAAGCCTGCTGTGTGTGAGATATACTAGCATATTTCCTGAACTCTGGAACTCTTTTGTCCCCAACTCTGGAACATCCCTCCAGATGGGATTGAAGACGGCCAGGCCGGCCCTTTCCCATATGCATTTTATTCCCTAGGTTTGTACAGTTTTTTTCTGGTTATTTGCACTCTATATAAAAGTGCAATTTTTATTGTTATCATTTATTATTCGATTGTTCTCACAGAAATGATCTGATACAAACGTGTTGGCAGCTCGATCCAGAGGACCGTCCAGACTTCCCAGATCTGTTCGAAACGACAACGTTTCTATTGGAGAGAGGTTGTTCAGATGATAACTACATCGAGGCGGTGGATTTAGGGGAGGATGACAGTGAGGGGTATGAGGAACCACTGAAAGGGAGAGGTACTCTAATCCACAAGCTCAATTTGGTGAGGATTCCGTTGTTGAATATTTTGGGTCAGCCTGGGAGTGATATGCAAGAGGTGGAGCCAATATCATATAATGACTATTTACGGTGGTGATTTTGCAACGTGGTCATGACGTATTTTCTATGTCAAAGCTAACCCACTAAGGGCCATTAAGGTACAAGAGGATGACTACACACAATATTAGTAGCTGAGTGATTGACAGCTCCACTACCCAGTACTGCTTGGATGGGGAAATCGATAGTTATGAGACCTTCGAGATACAAGAGGGAGATATGGAGACTGGGTTGTGAGGGTTTTCTCAGTTGTAGCGGTGCATTCAATCCCTACGACTAGAATTTTCTATATGTTCAGTGCGCATGCTTTCCTAATCTGCAATCTTCCTATCCTGTGTCGACTACTACAACTGCACAAAAATGAACATCTCGGTGTCCTTACCCTCCAAACTAAATGGGCACGTTGTTGTTTTATTGCAGGATGCCTATGAGTCGTCCGAGATATGTTTCCAGGACGAATCGGCTTTCCGTGGAGTCAAGGCTACTGGCATGACCATCCCTAAACCGATTTATAGATCTACAGGTCCTGTACAGGCCCTATCGGAGCAGGGGAGTAGCGACCTCTCTGGACCATCCACCTCTCATCAAAGCGTAGAAATAGATACACCATGAGTTTTGTGCAGCTGTATATCCAGTTTTTCTTTGTTAAATGGTATCAACAACGAACTTTGTATCATAAATTTTTTGTATCACTCTATATACAGATATAATTCCCCCCAGAGTTTTCTGCAGTGTGTATGTGAGAAACAGGGATTTCATGTTCAGATCAGTTAATGAGCGAGAATAATTAGGAATTCAACCTTTGAATAGAAAAGTATAGGACTAAGCCAACACCAACACCTGCCCACTAAAGTCATGTTTCAGACTGTTTCGACCCAGAAGCGTTGACTTTTTGTTGTGGTGCTCTGAGATGAACTGTTGTGGTGTCAGTAGAGGCTCAGATGTGAAGGTTGAGATCACATTTAAGCACCAAACTTATAACTTGTTGATGTAACTAGAAGTCCTTTACCAGAATGCAGTTGTCCGGTGTTGATACACACCTGAGAATGCTTACCTTCTCTCCTGTCATAGGCAGACAGGTTGGATTTATGCTCCCACGGCTGAAATGCAATTCCCTCATCTGACCTACGTGAGTATATCTTCCAAGTGCTATAGCCACTCTCCATAACGGGTTCGCCACAGGATCATAATACCGGGTTGCCCCGATTTGATCGCAGTGCGGGCAGCTGTCAGTTTGGCCATTCCACCTTTATTCACAGTCAAACTGTAGAGGGATTGCAGAAGAATTTGAAACCCTTTGGGGCATCATATGACATATGTTTTAAACCTAGTGTGTTCAATTTTAGAAGAATACTTGTAGGGTATTTCGAGCAAATTGGACGAACCGAAGCCAAACTTTAACAGAGGATATATATTCAAAGCGATATAGAGTTGGTATAATACCTCTGATCGAATCACATGGGTTTCGGGATTAGATCATGTTGATGGGTTCTGCTTCTGTTCCCTTGGTGGGGATAATATAATTTGTCAGCCTGATCATTCAAACCGAATAGTCCGACTGGGAAACTGTAACAACTACTGATCTTCACGCCAGCTATTTCTGGTTGTTCGTGTCTCCCATCCAGTTGTCAGGCTTTGAGGGATGCCAAGAGAAGGAAACTGATGTCCGGGGAACCATCATCTAGGCTCCATTAACATGTTCAGCATCGCTGGGCTTGGGAATGCAGTGCCTGCGGCTCAGCGATGTTTATAGCTAGCTGTAATGCTGTGAAGAGTACCTGGTGCAGGCATTGTTCACAGCGTATGGCTATATTATTCACATTCCCTATCTTTAGTATAGTATATCTAATCATGTTCTTCCACCCTCTGTTGGGAGATGGGGGCTATCAGAGTATTCCTAAAGAACAAAATTAGTTTCAAGCCCGCGGTATTCCCTGAAGCGAAAAACAACGTAATGAGGAGAAAGAAAAGGTACAATAGTGCAGGGAACGAGCGAGTTCCCTGGGTATCCCTAAGTCCTGACTTACTTATCCGGGATTCTTCATCCGGACACCACCAGCTGTTGTTTGTTGCGCATGCATGTTGGTAGGGCTGCTCAGGATTCAGAGTGTGTCAGAGTGTGTCTGTGTGGCTCTACTGGCTTGTACTGTATCTACCTTCAGCAGCTGTCTTTCTCGCTTTAGACTTTTATTAGTCAATGAAACTACTAAAAAAAACTACTTCAGGCTGGACACAGAATATGACCTGTGAAAGCATAATTCCTTCTTCTTTTATGGGTGCAAGACGGGCGAGGGTGTAAAACTATGACGAGGCCCGCGAGAGAAAGAGTAACTAGTGAGTAGCGAGAGAAAGATTGTTGATACTGGACTTGAATAGCTGAAGGATGTGGAAAGAGGGAGAGCAGACGGTGAGGCATTCCAAAGTGAAATGAGGAAGAGTGCGAAACAGAGCGGATTGCTGCAGGAATGCAAATGGTATATTGGTGCATGCTGATTGCCATCCGAGTTACACGGGGTGGGTGAAGAGTCATAAAAGAAGCGATAGAAGAGAGACAGAGAGCTCCAGTGTGCAAGAATTCGCGGAGAGGAAGTCAAGGAGTCATCTCCAATCAGTCCGATAGCCTTATGAAGGATTTCAATAATTGTCGGAGAAGCTCTTCCCCAAACATGGGAAGAGTATCCAAGCTGGGGGAGAATAAGTTCTCCATAGAGCCGCAACAGATGGATAGGTTCGAAGTATTTCCGAGAGCGAAAAGGAAACCCAAGTTTCTGAGAGGCCAGCTTTGCAATATCTCCTATATGAGATTTCCAGCTAAGTCAGACGCATCCCAGGAAGAACTAGTCTGAGTCTGAGAATCCCAGGTCAGAACGAAAGAAATGTTGGGAACAATTTCGTCACGCTTTCGAGAGATGAGGAGTTGTTCGGTCTTCTTGGAATTGACCTTGACCAGGTTATTACAACCACACTGGATTACAATGGAAATATTCTGATGTAGAAGGTCAGCACTTTGCAACAACATGAACAACAATTGAACGATCGGAAAGAAAGTCAGAAATCCAACAGACCAGAGAAGGGTGGAGAACAAATCCAGGAAGTTTAGTAATGAGTACACGATGTCAGAAACGATCGAAGATTCAGAAATATCGACAGCGATCACTCCCACCAGATAGGTCCAAGAAAGTGGGCCAGATGTGAGTGGCATAAGCTAGGACTTCACCGGTTGACCTTGCTTTGCGAAATCAATACTGATGGTCGGGTAGAGAATGATGTTCAAAGAAGTACAAAGGTTGCTCAGGGATGACTGATTCCATCACCTTAGACAGTCGAGAGGTGAGTGCTATATTGGACTTGTCA